>VSMD01044927.1:0-23100 GCA_008750895.1 Mirza zaza | reverse complement strand
CGGGAGGACAATAGTACCTGTCTCATAGAGCTACTTCAGCTGAGCGCTTGGTAGGAACTCAATTTCAGGAGAGGACCCCAGGCTTGGCTGAAGTTGGAGCCTTCTTAGGCCTTGGTCCTGGAAAATCAGTGTTCAACTCATTCAATGTCTCAATTCAAGGATGAGTTGGTACCAGTGAGCAGGGAAGAGGTCAGAGGCGGAAGAGTCAGGGCAGATGGGAGCCAGTAGGACATTAATCATTGTCCCCACGCCCCATGAAAATGGCACACTGAGCTTCCCACACTTGGTGACTCCTCCCTCCAAGCAGGTGGTATCCTCCCCACCCAGGGAACTTTGAGGCCCTAGTGGGTGCATCCTGTTATCTTCTGCTGGGTATAGCATCTCTGAATTTCTGAGTCCTTTGATATTACAAATATTATAGTAACTTCGTATTCTCTGAGTCTGCAGGCATCTTTCCATCAATAATGTCACCATCCCTTTGTAACAACAATACTATTACTATTTTCTTTCCGTGCATTCTCTAACCAGTTTGAGTGAGGTTTTAGCCCTTGCAAACAAGGGAGCCCTGAAACTTTAGACACTGATCACAGCCTCCAAAGATTGAGTTCCCTCTCTGTTGTTGCTCCAAGTCTTTTCTTGAAATACTGCAACTAGGCTGACCTACAGGCAGAATTTAATACACTGTCACCAACATTTTCTGAGTGCCTCTGGGAACGTAAGAGGGAAGTGGCAATACAGTCTGACAAGGGCTCTGAAGAGCGGGAAAGAAAGATCTGCGGAAGGGTAGGGCAAAGGGAGACTGCCTCCAGCTCTGCGCAGGGGGAAGAGGGTCACAGGGAAGGTGGCTTTGCTCTGGGTCCAGAGGAGCAGGAGAGCATCAGTGACAGAGGAACCGGGTCCAGACAGTGCAGGGTGTGTTGCCGCCAGCAACTTTTCCTTGTGCGAGTGTGTTGAATGTGGAACATTGCATCAGTTGGGGCCGGCAGTACCAATGGGTAGAAACAGTGAACAGCACTCTTTGCATGCATCCTGTCTGCCAGATTTCTTCTACATGCTTTACAGATAGTCCATCACTGGACGTTCATATACCCTTTGGCTAGATCCTGAATTAATCCCCCTTCACATGCAAGTTCACACGTGTAAGAGGTAGCTCTGGGGTTCAGACTCCTACCTAGTAGTCTGACACTCACAAGCATGACTTAATGGCCCCATGTGCCCAGTGCCCGGCTCTGGGGAGATGCCGCCGGTCAATGGGATTGCTGTGGGCTCTGCCCTCTTGGAGCTCACAGTGGTGTGTGCTGATAACAATCCACACTTAGCTCTTTCTCATGTCAGTGTTTTTATGAATATTGTCAGACATGGTAGAATCCTCACCTTCCAATGTTGTGTGGCTTTTAAATTTGTGCGAGGATGTTTGTGGTTACATCTTAAGTGTGTACATCCCAGTAGCCCTTGACTTTTGTGATTCTGGGCACACTGCCCCGGGCGGGAGGTGAGTGACACCAGCCTGGATCAATCAGCACGTTCCGTCCC
Source organism: Mirza zaza (assembly GCA_008750895.1). NCBI lineage: Eukaryota > Metazoa > Chordata > Mammalia > Primates > Cheirogaleidae > Mirza > Mirza zaza. Next base: position 21,567 of record VSMD01044927.1, on the reverse strand, counting down.
CCAGCCCCGCTTCTTGGTTCCAGAGTGGGTGTGTGACGTCATCTGCCCTGATCATGTTGGTTTCAGGTCTTTTTCTGGAAATACCCTCCAAGATATGAACAAAGAAACAGGAAGCTCTCTAGCCACTGAAACTAGGTTGGGACAGGGAGAGGAAAAGCTTGCTGAGGTTGGCGTCATTACCAAGCGAATGGAGTAGAGAAATCAAGATAGAGAAGTAGGGTCCTGGCGGCATCGCTGGGCTCCCGGATCATGCCTCACCTGAAGCCTTAGAAGATCTATGGAGTTTATAGTCACAGAAGCCAGTTTGAGTCAGGAGCCCATTGAAATCCAAAACTTACAGCTTGGGAGGCTGTGGTGGCCATCGCTGGCCTGAGAAAGTGTCTTCTGAGTCCCAGTTTGCTGCTCAGTCTTTGTGTGACCACAATTCTCCAAGTCTCGTTTCTTTATCTGTAAAATGAGAAGGTCAGATTGAAACAAAAGTGATGATGATGATGACGATGGCCACTTATTGGGCACTCGCTGCTGGCCATCTGCTCTGTGGAGGTTTCACACGCGACATCTCATATAGTTGGTCCAACAGCCCCATGAAGTAGTAACACGAGGAAGCTGACACGCAGAGCGATTGAGTCGCTTGCTCAAGGCTGCACAACACGATTACTGAGATCCCATTCAGGTGTATAATGCTGTGGATCAGATAGTTTCCTTTTCTTTTTTTGAGAGACCAGCTTCTTCACTGCCAGACCGGCCTCGTAGTCTGTGGGTTCTATGAGGACTGGGGCGGCAGCCGTGTTAATCACACTTTGCTCCTCAGGACCAAGCACGGTACTCAGCCAAGAGTGGGCATGTAACATACATCCGTTGAATGAATGAATGAATGAGTGGCTGGATGACCTCCAAGAGCCCACCTAGCTCTAGAATCCTCTGAAATCTGCTGCATGCTCCTTGCCTAATGAGGGTCCCCAGAAGCATTTTTGGGGCGAAGGGCAAGCCTCTTTCTCCCCCTGTGAGCTAATGCTCGCTCCACCGACTGCGCCCCACTAACGAGGGGACACAGCCCAAGGGGACCATGTCTCCAGGCTAATTATTTTGCAGCTGCTCTGGCCGCACAATTCAAAATCTTCAGGCTATTGTTGGTGTTTTACATCTTGCCACTGTTGTCCTTGTCAACTTCCAAGGGCACGAAGCCACGGCCCGATGGGCTAGTCCTTTCAAGGTCAGCTTGATGGCAAACACAGACTTAATTGAGCTGGAATAATAATTTTTTCCCTTTGCTTGATGTGCAGGTGACAATACTTAAAATATCGACATGCCTTAATACTTTTAAATTCAGTTGTTTGCTGATCAGCTGCAGCTACTTAAATTGACCAATCTATCTTGCCCAGCTGGAGATCAAGGGATCAGCACTTAATTTCATTCCCTGAATAAAGAATTTTTTTTTTTATATCCACATGGAAATATCAGAACATGAAAGGTTAAATCAATATGGAGTTTTACATTGCTTAAAGGGCATTTGCATCAAAGCAGCCCTGAATGCAATTCACTTGTTTAATGAATTTTTTATGCTTATTTAATGAATTTCACAAAGGTTTGGTGTTTTTCATAAAATGGATAAGGACTTCCAGTTTTATGAAATAATAAAAACGGAACTGAACTTATGAAATGAGCAATCTCATTAGTTAGGCATGATATATTCATATGAAAATGTACATGTCTTTGTATTATTGCCTGGGCACCATTATGCGAACAGTGACTTATTATAATAGCATGGCAAATATTCCTCTAGTTAAGATATCAAGAAGTGACAGAAGGAAATTGCATTTTCTCCCCATTTCTAATAATGACATAATTAATGCTCATTTAAAATAATTACCTGGGCATTGTTTCCCAAGAGTGCCGAGGCCTAACTCACTGGTAAATGCGTGCTGAGATACTTTTGAACTTCGATAACTCAAATGACGTCTCTTGCTTTTTAATTAGTTATTTGTTGAGGTAAGAGTGATCCCTTGCCTCTCCATTTTAATGTCCTGGTGCACAAACAGAATACACAAGACTAATTCTATCAAACACAGAAGAAATATCTTGGAGAGAAAGAGAGAGAGATTGAGACTGCGGTATTAATTCTTCCTTCCTGGGGCTTTGTTTCTGGGTTCTATATCTCTTTGGATTTTGAGCTTCTTGTTGAGTGTCTGGAGTTTGTGAACTAGTCAGGTACTGATTCATCTTTGATATTCAGAGGTCAGAGGGTGTGCTGGTTAACAATTCAGGCTTTGAAACACAGATCTATTCTTTGCAACTATTTGACCATGGGCAAGTTACTTAACCTCTCTGAACCGTAGCTGTAAATGAAGGATCATTCTTTGTAGTTTTTGCTTCCTGAGGTTATGGGCAAGACTGAATGAGCCCAGGCATGCAAAGCACCTAGCCCGGTGGCTGGCATCTGGGAAGCACCCCGTCACAGCTGTGGGCCGTGTCGGGAATTGGCTGGGCCTGGAATTTGCTGGGTGCTCCAGTGCAGAGTCTGAACAGAAGTCGGTGAGTCAGAGCTAGGCAGGGCCTCACTGGGGAAACTCGCAACTGTTTCATCTCACTTTCTTTTCCTATTCAAGAGGACAGGCAGCTGGAAGGCTCCTCTGGCATGCAACGCTGATATCAATCTCAGCGGCATTAATAATACAGTGCAACCAAATTAATTCTGGCTTTCCTGATTTCACAGAAGGGACAAATTCAGACAAACACTTCCATGAGCATGTTTCGGGCACTCACTGGGTGCTGGATGCCAGCAGAAGGCCCCCAAGAAAAGGGAAAGGCATAGTTCCTTATTTTGAAGGAGTTTGTAATGCTGGCAGGGCAATATGAAAAAGCCAGGATGCAATTCTATTGCCAATAAAATTCCTTATATCTGTATAGCACTTTGTAGTTTCCCAAAACCTTTGGAGAGTCACATAAGTAGTTGAGCCATTGGATTCCTTAGGACTCTTTCAGTGGTATATTGACATCATTTCATTGGGGGCAGAGAATATTTAGTGCCGTAGTTAGCAACTTGGTCCCTGCAGTTACAATCGGGTCTCAGCACCAGCTCTGCCGTGTGGCCTCCTGCAGGTCACTTAACCTCTCTCCGCGTCAATTTCTTCATCTTTCAAATGAATGATGACCCACCAAATTTAGTGGCATATGAGACCCATGCCCTCTTCTTTCTTCCAACACCAAAAATGACTGTGCTTCCAACACTAAAAATGACTGTGCCCATATTCCAGGTGGAAACAAGAGTCAGAGAGAAAAAAAAATGAGAGATGCTACCCCCCAGTGGTGGAGTGAGGTAATTCAAAATGTCACAGCCGAGGTTAGTAAGTGCCATGGCCTTTCTGTAGTGGTGGTGGTTGGTAAATTCTTACTTTGTAAACTTTTTAAATACAAATTTAAAAACCACAGGCCATATGACTAATTAGAGTTTGAGTTATTGCTGCCATTTTCTATATACGGTGATGTATATTATATATTATATACACATACATGATTTTTAAAGCCATGCCATTTTATGCTCTTTGAAGAGTCAGTCGATTATTACCAACTATCCAAAAATTAAGATTTTTCTACTTGATTCCAATATTTGGTCTACTGTGTCTACAAGAATAAAATAATGCTCTTTTGCAAATAAAATCACTTTAACATAATTTTTAATAATAATAAAAATATTCCATTTCTCCTTCTTCCTCCAAATTTTCTTCTAATATGGGGATGAATCTTAGTGTATTATTAAGTTCATAACAAACCTAATATTATTTCTTTAAACTCAGGAGTGTTGGCCTTGTGAGCAGAGATCCTTTCTAAGCGAGGACCCTGTCTTCTGTGAGTCTCACCCCCACATGTCTGGGTTTTCTTGCTAAGAACTCAGGTCCTGACCGAAATTCCCAGCACACACACCCAGGGGACTTTGGGGACACCCAAGCCCGGGGCTCCTGCCAGGGTCTCTCATTCATAGGTGAGGGCAGGGCCCAGTGCGATGAGAGCACTCCCTGGCTATTCTTTCTTGTTCCCTGGAGAGAAACCAAGGTTCTGAGAATTGTGGAATGCCATCGAAAGAATGTGGCATGGATTCCAAACAAAAATGGTGAGGGAGCAAAGGTTTACCTTTCCACGGCGCTGCTAGGTTTAAATGTGCCTCCACGCACAAGGTGATCATTGTTTTTAATGTGGGAATGTGTTTAGATTCACAGGTAAACGCCCCTGTCCCACCTTACACCTCTACCTCCTGCTCTGACTGTCCAAGGGATCAGGCCAAACCTTGGGGTCACCTTTGACTGCTCTGTCTCTCACCTCTTTTTACTCTCACCCTCCCCCCATCAGCAAATCCCGCTGGCTCTCCCATCACAACCCATCCGGAAACCCATCCCTCAATCCTTCTCAGTGCCCACTGTCACGTGGCACTCAGATCAGATCCGCAGCAGCCTCCAATCGCCCCCTGCCTCCCCACCCAGGCAGGAGCCAGAATGAGCCTCTAAAATGCAAATCAGATCCTGGCATGCCCCTGCTCAAAACCCGATTCCCTGGGAGTAAAATCCTACACCCGTACAGCCTCAGGCACAGGGGCCCTCTCTGCCGCCTCTTCCCACTTGCCCTCGCCTCATCGCAGGGATCCTGCCCCACCCTCTCCCACCTGTGTGCTCACCTCCCCCCCAGAACTCCCTCCTCCTCCATATCTCAGTGCCACTCCCCCCCAGGCCTTCCTGGCTCTCTAGCTCAGGAATGCCCCTCCCCATGCTGCTCCCTCCCCTGGCTTTATTCTTCCAAGCTCTTAGGATGGCTCGACACAGCGCCCGTTTGTGTGTTTCCTTGTCCCCCACTCCAAACTGGGCACAGTGTCATATCCTCTCTGCCTGGACAGTCAGTGCACATAGCAGGTGAGGGCAGAACCCTTGTAGAATGAATGAATGAATGAATATCGAGGCCCCAGGATAACCTTTATTTAATGTCTGAAACTATATCCATGTTTCCCCCACCATGGTGCAAGGACAAAACAGGACTTGTTTCTATCAGGCCTGGGGAGGGTGGGTACATTGTGTGACTACACAATGTACAGACTGTTTAGCTGTTTAGCTAACCGTGTACAGACTCCAGGCTCACTCATAAGAAAGCTTTAAAGCCAGGCATGCTGGGGGCACCTGCAGCTACTGGGGAGGCTGAGGCAGGAGGACACTTGAGCCCGAGTCCTGGGCTGGGCTATGCTAATTAAGTGTCGGCACTGAGTTTGGCATCATTGTGGTACCCTCCGGGGAGCAGGAGACCACCAGGTTGCCTAAGGACGGATGGACTAGCCCAGGCCAGAAAAAGCAGGTCAATACTCCCATGCTAATCAGATTAGCAATGGGATCCTACTTGGGAATAGCTGCTGCACTTCAGCCTGGACAACACAGTGAGACCCCATCTCCTAAAAAAGTGCTTTTAAGACAAGAGCAAAACCACAACAGAAACCATCTCATCCTTGAGCTTTTCCCTCCATTCACCTTGTCTTCCTCTTCCTAGAGAGTCATTTACAAAATCCAGTTCAATGAAGTTTCCGGCTAATGGAGGACCCTATAGGGTGCATCCTATATGGTGTGTTGATTAAGCAGCTCTCTGTGCTTAGTGTGATGGAGGGCTGGGAGCCACGACAGTGAGCGAGAGGAGGCCTGTGCCCTCCAGGTGCTGACAAAACCAGCCAGGGGGGAGACAGACACACGGGCATTTACAGCACAGGCAGGACGAAGGGCGAGTTGAGCAGAGCTGACACCCTTGTGCTTTGGGCCTGGGGGGTCCGTTGCATCAACTCTTGCTCGGTCCAATTTATCACCACCGCTATTACTAATCTAATAATAACAGTAATTTCTAGTACGCCTGCCTTCTTTGGTATCAAAGGGTTATTTTCCTGCTGCCAAATTAATGATAAACGAAAACAACTCATTGGAATTAGAAGCAGTTGTGCTTGCTCATGGTGGAGAGAGAGGGGCATGGGCTCTTTCTGGGAGGGTGTGGGACGTGTGAGTATTTCTTTGAGGACCACCCCCCCTGCCACCCCCACCCCCCAGCCCTGCCCTCCAGCAAAGCGTCATGGCGAATGAAAAAAATCAAAGTCACACTGGGTCTGTTTCTATCGGCTTTGCCCTTTAATGTTTAACAGCTGGAGGGGAAATGTCCCGAAACTTTTCAAAACAAATGAAGATGTGTATTCTAGGTTTGTGGTGAGAATCACAGACAGGGCTGGTCACTTCTCACGTTCCTGAGGTCCGAGCTGGCCAAGGTGGCCCCCGCAAGAGGCTCTCGGAGGAGATTCTTGGGGGCTGGGTTTGCCTCTGCATGGCTTCTAGATTTCAAAGGCTGCTTGGCATGGTGGTGGGCCAGCCATTTTCCGATCCCATTTTCCGTTGTATTCCATTAGACCTGGGTCCACATCTTCGTTCTTGTCAAACAAATCCCAGATCATTGGGTATAATGGATCCACTATTAGATTTTAGGGCAAACACTGAAAATAACTATGGCTGTAGCAGAAAGGAAGCTTTCTGTCCTATATTGAGAATCATTAAGAGTTGGCATGCTATATTTCAGCTGTCACAAATAAAAGTGACCAAGGGAGCAGTCAAGTAATGCAACCGAGTAGAGGGGGCTCAGGATTTAGCACACACATGCAGTTGTGAGTGGAAGAATCTTGAAAAGGGGAAGACCTGCCTTCATCTCAGCCAACAGCCATTGCTCAGCTACTCAGCAGCTGCCAGGCAGGAATGCAGTGGGCACAGGCAAGAATCCGGATTTTTATGTGATGCAACAGCACCATGAAACCTGTCTGACTGCTACAAAGAATGCAGTTTGCAAGCACCAGCATATATTAGTAAAAGCAATATCTAAAAGCTTGGTTATGGTCCTAGGCACCCAGGAACAGGTGGCATTTGCACCCATGCATATTCTACTTTGTTAGGCTACGTGCCAGGCTTTGTCACACGAATATCCTTCCCAGGTGTGCAGTATTTGGGAACACACTGAGCACTTTCATAATAATTATAGGCTCCGTTTTGCAGATAAAGATGAGCTTATTTAGGGGTATCTGTCTGGTTTAAAAGGTGGAGTGGGAATCTTACACCTATGATTCTTCTCCAAGTAGAATGTGCTTTGGTTTCTTCCCTGCTGTTTGAATGTGCAATTGTAGGGCATTAAAAATAGTTGCAAGTGCTTGAATGCTTCTCCCATCAAAGGTCAGGCTATTTCCCCTCACCTTGCATCTTGGCTGGCTTGGAACTGCTTTGACTAATAAAGCGAAGTGGATGCCTTTAGGAGAATTGGCAGCTAGAGAGACCACGTGGAGAGACCACGTGGAGAGACCCCGAGACCACATGAGGAGGGGCAGGTCCAGCTGAGGCAGCCTTCCAACCCCCCACCAAAGGGCCAGAGTGAACCATCTTGCCCCCTGCAGATCCACTGGCTGCCAGCTGACCACCATCTGGGGACTCCAGTCAATGGCATCTTCCACGTGAACTCTGCCCCAAATTCCTGACATGTGAAACCATGACGTTAAATAATAACTTGGTTATTGCTTTAAGCCATTAAATCACAGGGAAGTATGTCAATTAGATAACTATAATCTCTGAATGAAGTATTATTTATTTTATTCTGATTTACATAAGTATACAATGTCAATATAGTACATCTGCAGAATGCAGAAAAACACAAGAAATAAATTAACCTTCTATCTAAAGATTGTCACTAGTAGTATTTATCCCTCCAGATCTTTTTCTGTTTTTCTATTTTATTTTTACAAAATTGAAATCAGAGTGGGTTTACTGCTGTGTAATCTGCTTTTATCACTTAGCACATCGTGAACATTTTCCCATGTGATGAAACACTCTTCAGTGTGATTTCTAATGGTTACACAGAAAATTTGTATCATGGACATACTGTGGCTTATGTAACCAGTTTTATATCGTTTGCATATTTAGTTTGTTTCCAGATTTTCCGCATTGTAAATATTGTTGCAATCAATATCCTTGTCTGTAATCATTAGTTCGTATCTCTGATTATATTTTAGGATGCATGTTTACAAATGAAATTGTTAGGTATAAAGTTTATGTAAATTTTCAGGCTTTTGAATATTGGGAAATTGCTCTGTAGACTAGCAATATTTGAAATGACAACTTTCCAATAATTCTTCAAATTTTGGTATTGATATGGTTATTTTTTTAAAAAGCTTTCTTTTTAACCTATCATTTTTTTTTTTCTGGTGCTGTCAGGAACTGTAATAACTGCTAACAACTCTGTGAAGTAAGTATGATTATCAGGCCTAATTCACAAAGAAAGAAATCAAGACTTAGAAAGGTTAAATAATTTGCCTAAAGCCATATATGGATTTGCATGCAGGCCTGTCTGACTATACACTCTTAACTCTTCTAATACACTGCTTTGCAACTCTTAGAAAAGTGTTATTTTAAAAAATTGCGTTTTTCTGATATATTGTGTTGCCAAACATTTTTCCATGGTCCATAAACCATTTGCCTGGCTCCTATTCATATCGTTTTTCACAGTGTTTATTATGTTCCTACTTTAATCATTTACTTGTAGATGCTCTTTCTATATAAAGGGCATTAGCCTTTCATGTCTGTTGCTCAGTTTTCTCTTGTTATTTTAATTTTTGTTTTTTATTTAATACATGCTGCTTGTCTACTTACAAATAAAAAATTTAAAGATATATTCTAATAAGGTGGCAAGTAGCAATATTCTCAGGATCTGCAGAACTTCAGAGCTGGGAAGACCTTTTGTGGTTAATGTTTATTTAATGTTTGTGTAGGAAAGAAGAGACCTGGAGAATGAGGTGCCTGTCCTGTGGGGAAAACCAACAGCATCATCTCCTTCAAGAAGAATTGCTTGTTGCCTTATGTACCTTTGCATATGGGTAGAGAAAATAAACTTGAGCAAGCTAACAAATAAAATTTCAAAAACAGAATCTTAGGTCTTTTTTTTTATATACTTCCTTTGCCAAGGGGATGTTAATGATTCAATTAGCTCCTCTCACAGAACATCAAAGCTGGACTTTCTAGATCATCTGGTACGTGGAAGCCCTTTAAAAATTAAGCCTTAATTTGGAAACCCTAACACAAACATGTGCTGGACTTCTACCCAGATTCATGGGCAAAGTTCCAACTGGCTGAGGTCGGGGCCACTTTGGTCTGGGAGGGGCCTTTCCCCTGATGTCCCTGTGCCCACTTGGGGAGCCTGCCTTCTCCACCTTCACTCAGGAACTGCTCTGCCCCGGACGTCTCTGGTGGTGGAACTGGGGGCAGTGGCCGCAGGCCGGGTCCTTCTCTCTCTGTGCTCCATACCACGGTCAGAAGGACCTTCATCTCCTTCACGCTTTACAGGATGCTGCTTCCTGAACAGCCTCTCCTACCCTAATCGCCCTCTGACTGCCCCTTCTCTCCCCCTTCCCCCCTTCTTTTGTCTGTGGAGCAGACAAATGCACTCTGTAACCAGAAATCATTTTCTGCTTTAGTTATCAACTGAGAGAGTAAAAGCTGGGCCATGGAAAGGGTCTGAGGGAAGGAAATCAAGCAAAACAAACAAACCAATGATACTTTGGGATGCGACCCTGCTGCGGACCAAGAAGGGCTGTTGTGGGGTGCACTTGTACGGCCCCAGTCCTACGTCCAACCTCTCCCCTACTCTACATTCGCAGTGCCCACCGAACAGCCCATGGGAGCTGAGCCTCCTTAGGAAACTTTGAAAACCGGCGGCAATATGATCCTGATGCTGAAGCCCACACAGACAGACAGACTTGCCAAAGGTCACCCAGCAAGTTAATAATTTGTCCAGGTCTTAAATTCAACTGACCAACCTGGGGATCCCAATGGGCCAGTGCTTTGCCAGCCAAATAGAAATAAAGAGACGTCAAAACAAAAGTGCTTTTCTTATTAAGAAAGGTTTCACGAATTACAGATGTAGAGGAGTGATGTAATCACCACACAGCCATCCACAGCTTCAGCAATTATTAACACAGGTGTACAGGCTGAATTTAGAGCCTCTGATTACTCTCGCTAGCAACGTGCCTGTGATCTAGCTGGACAGCAGCCTGCGGGAGAGAGAACTGAGAGGCCTCTTGGAGTCTGAGCCCTCAGTGGCAGAGGCTGGGGGCTGGGCAGGTGATGGGGTGAGTGCGGGCGATGTCATTCATTTGCCTTATGGCTCCAGCAATTTGCCCCAAGTAATTCAGACACACTCTTGGATCCTGCTGGACTGGTTTCGCTGTAGTGACATTTCACAGCTTTAGTTCTAGTACTTTTTTCTTTCTAGATTCCTTTAGATTTTCTACTTGCATGATCAGATTTGCTGTGAACAAATACAGCTTTACTTCTTCCTTTCCAACCTGCATACATCTTGTTTCATTTTCTTGTGCTGGTAGACTGGTTAGAAAAACCAGTACAATGTGGAAGACAAGTGAGAATTTGTCTTGTTCCCAGTCTTAGAGGGAGAATGTTTAGAATTTCACCATTAATTATAATCTTAGCTGTAGATTTTTTGTAGCTGCCTTTCTGTAGATGCCCTTAAAAAGTTCCCTTCTGTGCCGAGTTTGCTGAAATTTTTTGTTATGAATAGATGTTGAATCTTCTCAAATGTTTTCTTTGAATCTATTGAAATGAACATATGATTTTTTTCCCTTTTATTCTGTCAATATGCTGGATTACATCGATTTGCAAAGTTAAACCAACCTTGCATTCCTGGGATAAACCCTACTTGCTCATGTTGTATTATTTCTTTATATATATTGCTGGATTTAATTGCTAACATTTTTAAAAAGAATTTATGTGGTCATGTTCATTAGGAGTATTGTTACATAATTTTCTTTTCTTGAATGTTTTTGAATGGCTTTAGTATTAGGGTTATGCGGACCTCATAAAATGAGCTGGGAAATAGTCCCTCCTTTTCTATTTTCTGAAAGACTTCATATATAATTGGTATTATTTCCTCTTTAAATGTTTGGTAGAATTTATCAATGAAGCTGCTTGGGCCTAAAGTTCTTTTGAGAGAAGGTTTTACTTTATAAATTCAATTGTTTTGATAGATATAGGGGCATTTAGGTATTTTTTCATCTTGTGTCAGTATTAAGTGGTATTTTTCAAGGAATTTGTCCATTTCATTAAAATTGTTGAAAGTGTAGGCATAAAGTTGTTAAAATATTCCATTATTATTTTAATGTTTTCAGGAACTACAGTGAGGTACCCTTTTCATTCCCAATATCAATCATTTATTATTCCTTTTCTCTCTCTTTTTCTTTCTGCCCTTTCGCCCCCAACCCCTTCTCTGAATAGTCCAGCTTGAAATTTATCACTTTTATTGATCTTTTCAAAGAAGCAACTTTTGGTTCCATAAACTTTCTTTTTTGTTTGCATATTTCTTATTTCATTGATGTCTACATTTTTTTCTCTTCTTTCTATTCACTTAGAGATTAATATCTTATTTCCCTAATTTCTTAAGGTATAAACTTTAGATCTTTGTCTTTTTCTAATACAAGCATATAAAACTAGACATTTTCTTCTAAATTTTGCTTTATCTGCAGAGCACAAATTTTTATATGTTGTATGCTCATTATCATTTAATTAAATCTACTATTTACTTTTTCTCCTAAGTCTTGACCCATAGGTTATTAATATTTAGTGAGTGTTTCATTCCCACGTATTTAAAGATTTTCCAGGTGTAGTTTGTTATTGATTTGTCACCCCTTCCCACCTTGTGGCCAGAAAGTGCCTCCAGGTAGAAGGCTGGAGTGAGTGGTTCTTACTTACCATATTTCTCTTCTCTCGGGGACAGTGCTGTTAGATAAAATACAGAACACCCATTCAATTTGATTTTCAGAATTAACAGTGAAAACTTCTCAGTATACATATGTCTCAAATATTGCATGAAATAGACTTATTCTAAAAAATTAGTCATTGTTAATCTAAAATTCGTATTTAACTGGGTATTCAGTATTTTTATATATTACATCTGGCAATGCTATTCAGGGATCACATAGTTCTACACTGTCTGTTGTCCACCACCTGACAATAGTTGATGTATGCATTTTTTTCCTTCCAGTTTTCTAGTTGACAATAGGAAATGTCTAGCAAAGTTTGGTAACAGTTATTCTGCCATGGTTAGAAGTACAAGTCTCATACCTCCTTCTAAAGGCAGATGAATGAATTCTTGAAGAAAGGGACCATCTCTATGCCAAACTGCACCAAATTGGATCCTTGGTTCATCTGGAGCAGTACTTTGACAAGAAACTCCACGAAAAAAGGCGCTTTGGTCAAATGTATTCAGGAAATGGTGCATTCTCTACTTTCCCCTTAGAGATTTGCAATACCCATCAGCCTACTTAAGAAACTTTCCTACTTGGAAAGTTCTGCCTAGTGAAATCTCATTTTCTTTAATTCAATATCTTCCAGTTATATTTGACTACCAGAATACTTTTGTTTTCTATTACATAATACTGTAAAAGATACAAAATCTTACTGGCCACAAACTCAGGTTGTGCAAAAATATATTATAACTTCTTAAATTTTCTTCTGTAACTTAATCTAATTTCTCTGTTGATTGTCCTTCCACTTAATGATATAAAACTTGATTTTTCCCTAAAATATTTTTTACTAATTTTTAATACATTGAATAGCATTACATTTATACAACGACACGTTCACGTTTTTTTTTTTAAGCAATATAGTGAAAAGTTTTTCTGTCATCCTGTCCCTACTCTGTCCAGTTCTCAACTTCCCTCCAGGCAGCCACTTTGATTAATTTCTTTTGTGTCCCTCACAATGTCTTCTTTACATTCAAATAAGTATGAACTTATTTTCTATTTCCCTGTCTAATAAAATACAGCATCTTGATTTTTTCACTTGAAATATTTTGAAAAATTTTCCACATTACTACCTACAACGATTTCTCGGTTTTGTTTTATTTTTGCAATTTCTCAATTTTGTTTTGTTTTTTTTATGATGGCAAAGTATTTCCTTGTACCATGAACATTTGAGTTGTTTCCACTCTTGTGCTGTTAGGAACCACGTTGACCTGGATAGCCTATATTTATGTCATTTCTCCTCATGAATTTATCTGTAGGATAAGTTCTCACAATTATAATTACGAGATCGAAGAGTATCCGCATTTGTCATTCTGATAAATATTGTGAATTTATCTTCTATAAACATTGTGAAATTTATTTTATCCTAATAATGAGTGAAGCATGCCTACTACCCAGCGCTTCCAACAATAGAAAGTATTTACTTACACAACTTCTGGATTTTTGCCAATCTGATAGGTGAAAAACAGTAGCTCAACCCGGCTTTTAATAAAAGTCAGTTATATTTCCCACGTCTGCTTTTCTATTGGATGGCTGGTCTTTTCTTATCTATTCCTGTAGATAGTTGTTACTTGCATTTTCTTTTTACGGGAGGTCTTGCGGAAGTTTCTTAAAAATTTTATTTTATCAAACACATCAATCTTTTCTTTTATGACATCTTGGTTTTGAGCCATAATTAAAGAGATCTTTGCCCTTCTAATGTGATAAAGACACTTTCCATGTTTTCTTCTAGAACTTCTACTACTTACTTTTAAAATTTTAAATGTTTGATGGAGTTTGCATTTTCCAGGTATGAAGTATGGACCAACTTTATTATGTTTTTCTTCCAATTAGTTGTGTCGCTTTTTTCAACTTAAGATATTGGATAGTCTATTGTTTCTCTGTTGATTTGAGATGGGGTAGCAACAACTAGTCAATTTAGGGTAAATTTAGTCAATTCATATTTTCCCCAGGAAACAGTGAATGGCTTGCTCTTCCCTGGCCTCAGTGCAGGAAGAGAGCCACAGAGATCCTTCTCTGGGCTTCCATCTTCTCACTAGGAGTTCTGTGGACTTGCATTTGGCTGGGGGACGTCCCTGGCTGTCCTTGTTTGCTTTTATGCCTTTCATACATGACATTTAGGGCTGCACCTCTTGATGGTCAAAGCTCAAAACCTCGGATTTCAGAGGCTCAAGAACCTTTTCTTTCAAACTATTGCTTGGGCCTTGAATTTCCAAAGCTTATTCTGAAACTCAAAAATTGAAAATGTTTCTTTTGTCTCTCCCTTCTGAACCCTGAGGGCGGTCACCTAGAATGCTGGTCACAGCTGTCAGCGTGTCGGGAGGAGCGGAACTGGCACAGGAATTACTGACCAAGGAGGCCTGGGTCAATATTGCAAAATATGGCCCTGTCACGACCCTGTATCAGTGAACGTGGTACTTGGGCCGTGATGGTTGGAAGCTTGAGATACTTCCATCGCTTGAAGTAGCATTTGAAGTATGAAGGCCTTGCTCTAGCTGTGGTTTTCCCAGGGTTACTTTGGGGAGACTGTGTGACTTCCCCTCTTCCAGCCTCAGTTTCCACATGCTCATTGCCGTTCTCCCTGGGAGACACCAAATCTGACGCAAAGGCAAAAAGCACTTTGTAAACCTAAAAGCACTACACACATGCAAGGCATTACTATTATCTTCATACTCATCAACAACATCTACTGGGCTCCCCTCTGTGTTCCCAACACCATTCCAAGGCATCTGTTCTAACACATAACAAATACCTCTTTGAGATGCTTTTAATTGCACGCTAGCTTCCTTTCAGACATGATTCATTTCTGATCTGAACAGCAACAAAGGGAGCTTTTATTGCCGGGGTTCATTTCTGGAAATTAAATTTCCATTTTCAACACTAATGCTACTGTAATTCACAGTGGTTTCTGTCTCTTTTTATTGTGTCTGACAGCGACCAGCCTATCAGCGTAAGTGGCTGAATACGAGTATGTAAATGTACAACATAAAAAGACATTTTTTGAAAAGCAGGGAGGGGAGGGGGAAAGAAAAACATTTAAAGTAGGAAATTAGAGCAGTTATTGGATCCCACGCCATGGTTAATGAGTACGCAAAAAGCAAACAGTTTCTGGCTCTGGGACCTCAAGCGTTACAGCCAGGGCGACACTTCTCCTGTTTTTGGAAGGAAATCGATAATAGCCTCCACACATGGGAAGCCTTCAGTTTGCATTTTTTAATGCCCCCAGGGAGGACAGGGTTTCTGGTTTCAAATCTGTTAAATTTTTCTTTAAAAGACGGGTTTTGTTCAGAAACCAAAACAAAAATTAGCATATTAAGAATATATGCAGGTCACGAGTTTGCCCTGGTGTTCAAAGATTTCATCAAGCGTAGCTTGCAAAACACTGGTGAGTTCCTGAGAAGCAGGGTGGGACTTGGTCACTTTTGCTTAATTATGTAAAAATCTCTTAAAAGCCCCACACCCTGTTTTTGTTAAGTATTAAGCATACGACACCTGGCAGAATGCCCATCAATATGTTAGAAGTAACCATTCCCGGGTAGTGAGTTATGAAAGAGTTTAATTTTCTTTCTGTTGTTTATGTATTTTCTGAATTTTCTACAACAGGAGTATGTGGCTGTAGAAATAAGAAAAATAGGAAGTACTAAATACAGAGAAAAATGAAAACTCACCAATAGTTTTGCTTTTTTATTTTGCTCCTGGTCACAGGTTGTACACAGATGCAACCTCAACTCAATTCAAATTAATAAATACACTTGGAAGGCCTACGAAGTGCTGGGCGTAGGCTATTCTTTTATGTCTCCAGAAGTTATCTTTGGTTTTCTTTTTGCCAGTGAATCTTTCTGAGTAGTCCTTCATGCTGTGTAGAGACTGGTTGGCTATGGGAAATTGGTGTGAATGGATCATAGAAAATTGGGAAAAATAAAAAAGCCTTTCCTCCCTCATGTAAATACAGGCAATCTTGTGCCTTGTTATATAATATTCCAAGTGTTGGAGATACTGCTTTAAGAAACATGTTTATGCAATTAAACTTTAGAGAATGGTCACCCTGGAGTCAGGTCTTTGTCCCATCTTGCTGTGTGAGTTTGGGCAAATCGCCCCAGGTTGTGGGTGGACATTGGCTTAGTAGGTGGAATTAGGTGCTGAGAACCAGAACGAGGAGTGGGGGTGTCCAGCTAGAAAAAAGACGGAAGAGTGAGTCAAACTGACCCATCAGGGATGGCTAAGAATCTGTAGCAGAGATAAAGTCTACTTTTCTCCCCCTCCTCTCCCTCCTCCTCCTCCTCCCTCACCTCCTCCCATTCCTTCTGCTTCTTCCTGGTCACAGAGCTGGACTCCATTCCTCAGTTTCCCCTACTGTTAGCACTGGCTTTGTGACCGTCTTGGCCAATGCATTGTGAGTAGGAGTGATGTGTGCTTTTTTTTGGCCCAAGGATGTGTGGGAGTGGATGTCGTTCCATACTCTTCCCCCTCCTCTGGCTGGATGCAGATGACAGGTCCCAAGGAGGTGGCAGAGCCACACAACAGAGTGGGACAAGGTCCCTGAATCACCACACGGAGGGACGTCCCAGCTGATCGGGAACATCTGTCGGTGGCTGTTACACAGGATAAGTGAAGGTCGATTGAGTTTGAGGCTTCACGTTTGGGGTCTGTTTGGAGCCCCAGCCTGCCTTACTAATGCAGAATCAGCACCAACCTCAGGAGCTTGAGTCAGGATCCGCAGTGTAGAGCCAAGAGTTGGGTGATAGGGGCCTGAGTGATCCCCTCTAGTGACACATGGGTCAATGACAAGTATGAGATGAGGACAGAATTGTGAGGGCCCCACAGCTTGCCTTTGTTAGTCTGTGGGCATTTTTAAGAAGCAGAGGTTGCTTGGTACAATTAGCTTCCCTGGCCTTTGTTTCCTCATCTGTAAAATGGGCTTGTTGGACAAGATCATGAATAGCAATGGGCTTTGTCTTGAGAGTCAACGCTGATAGATTGGGCGGGGCTATTAGAGCACTGTGTTGAGAAGGATTCTGAGGTTGGATTTGCAGGAAAGAGTAGTATAGCCAATTAATGGTACAGGAAGACGTAGAAGGCGTCTGCATACCAGTGGCTCCCGTAGTGAGCCAGATGTTCTCTGGCATCTGCACACTTCATGACAGGTAGCTCATTCAGGGCTAGAGTGGCAAATGTGTCTAGCTGAGGGTGACCTCAAAGACAGACAGGTGGAGGACAGTCTGTCTCTAGTTTAGCAGTTTAACTTCAAAGATCCCAAACTGTCTGCCATTCGTATGCATGGAAATACTATCCAGGTTTTCATTTTCTATTTTGCTCTAGGTTTTTCTAAAAGAGCTCAGTGAAAAGAAATACTAGTGAATTTGACACTTGGAAAGGGTTCCAATCGGGTACTAACCAGGTCAGACTGACTCAGCCAAAGATCTTTAAAAAAATTTGACATGATGTAGTCAGAGGCCCTGGAGTGAGCAAATAATCTGGACAACTTGGAAAAATGACATCCCACCAGGGTGGCCCAGAGGAGGGAAACTGACTCCTCTTCTTAAAACCTGCAAGTGTTGTATCATGCAGGTAGGCACAGTGACCAGAGAGCCAGGAGGCAGGGGTCTGGTTACAACCTTATTGCCAATTTGCTGTGCGGCCTTAGACAAGTGACATGCCCTCTCTGAGCCTCAGTTTCCTCGTCTGTAAAATCAGGGTTTAGACTACATAAATAGTTTTTGAACGGTGTTGTTTGGATCCCAAAGATTCAGAGATGATGTATGGGGGAGGAGGAGGGTGTGCTGAGGGTTGGGAGTCCCGGGAACGCCTTCCTCATTTCCACGAGTGCAACCTCCCTGTACCTCCTCTATGCATGGGCGGAAGTGAGGCGCTCTGGTGATCCCTTTCTCAGCGCCCCGGCTGGGTGGTGCCTCCTGGTTGGAGGGTGCATCCCTCAGCTGGGCACACCCTGTGGGGCCTAGCAGGGGAGGGAGCAGGCTCTGCCACCTGAACACTGCGCAGCTGCCTAAATACTTTGCCTCCATGTTCCTCCCCGCAGCTGCCCCTGCTCTGGTTCATCTTAATTAAAGGGGAGCTCTCATTCTAGCTCTGGCTTTTTGTGGGTTCACCCCCAACCCCAACTTGATATTAAATCTCCAAGTGTGGCTGTGGCTCACTTCTGGTTTTATTTGGACTTGATTTCGTTAGTGTCATAGTAGCGGCAGTATTCACAGATTAATCATGATAATGAATACAGTCCTACGTTTACAAACCACCGCAAGTTTTAAAACTACTTTTACTTATATTAACCCATTTCCAGGCAGAGAACCCATTCTCATTCTGTCTTTTCTCTTTTATTGTTTTCTTTAATTGCAAATGGGATAAATGGTCATAGTTTATTAAAACAACCAACTTTGGACCCAGGCTGCCATAGTTTGAGTCTTGGCTCCATCGCTTATGAAGCTGTGTGACCTCAGGCAAGTTACTTACCCTCTCTGAACCTCAGTTTCCTAATCTGTAAGATGGGGATAATATAGCACCTACTTCATAGGCTATTGTTAAGCTTGAATGATTTAAAATGAATAAAGTGCCTAAATAGTGCCTGGCATGTGCTTAGCACTATATAAGTATTTGCTCCTTTTTTTTTTTTAAGTAAAAATTTAAACAATTAAGGAGCAAATAATGGTAACCTGGCATCTGTCCCCTCTCATCACTGGATTCCCAGTGGGGTAAAAATTGGTTCTTGGAGGGGGTAGGAAACAAATCTCTTTTTAAAATATATGTACAAAGCACGGATACACACACAGCATGCTAACAGATATACAGCATAGCTGTGGTTTTAAACTTTCTTGCGTGGGGCAATTGAGGGAAGATATTTTTTTAAAAAAGGTTGAAACACTGTTCTAATCCCCCTCCCAGGGGAGCATCCGGCTCCGTGTGCATCCTTAAATTTTTCTAGTTGTTTTCTTCCCACAGCGACAGTGTTTCTGTGCTCTGCAACGTGCCTGTTCTCTCCTGCTCGTCGCGGCCTCTCCCTGTGCTGCAGGGGCGTGAATGATGCGCTGGATGAAGCTGCACCGTGATGAGCCGTGACTGACGCACAGGGCCCCTCCACGTGGGCATCGGCAGACTCCAGCCAGTGTGTTCTTGAATACAAGGTCGGATTCCCGCAAGTTCAACTGTGGGGCAGGAGTGGCCGTGCTTCTAAAGTTTCCATAGCTCCTGTGAATTGCTCATTTGATCATCAGAAGAAGAATACTGAGCGTGATCAGTGCCCGGGGAAACCAGCTCAGAGAGGCTATAGCACGCGTGGCAGAGAGGAAGCAGACAAGCAGACCCGCAGGCTTAGACACCCTGTCTCCTGTGCTGCAGGCGGAGGCAGGTGCATTTCTCCTGGAGCGTTCTCCTCCTTTGGGCTTTACCTGTGGGGTGAGGGCTACCTGGCCTGCCCTTGCCTCGCCTGCTTGGGGTCGTCACTGTGCAGTTTCCAAGCTGGCCCCACCTTGTTGCTTGGGGAAGACATTCTGTGCTTAGTTAGAAAGAAAATGCAAGAGGCTGGCAACGCCAGCTGGGCAGCGAGGCTGCTGGAAGTCCCTGGGAGACCCCTGTCCCACCCAAAGGGCATCACAGCCTGCCAGCCCCTTGGTATACCCATCATTTTCTCTTCGTCCCAGAAACAGACCCCTGTGGGCCTCCTGCTTTTCATCCATTGGCTCCTTAAATGCTTATCCCTACCGCTTACTTGAAACCTCGCACAGCCTAACAATTGACTCTCATCGTCTCCTCTCAAAGTGCTCACGGCACATTTTACCTGGCTCAACTTTCTAACACAGGCCTTCTCAGACTGTGATGCCTTCGTGAGTCACCAGGGATCTTGCTAAAGTGCAGATTCTGATTCAACAGATCTAGGGCAGGCGGCACTCTGCCTTCCTAACAAGCTCCCGAGCCACTGAGAACGCCGGGAGTAGCCGAGTTTATCCAAAACATGATGAAGCGTGTCTGGTTCTCCACGAAGCCGAGTAGGTGGGATCGTCTTCCTTCCACCAAAAGCAGAGACCCCTGGAGGATGCTGTTTCCGAGCTGTTTCCCTCACTCTGGGCTCCCGGATATATTCTGCGTCCCGAAGGGTCAGGCTTCCTCCCACCATTCCGGAAAGAGCCAGCTTTGTGTTTAATTAGAGGAGCTGTGTTCACACCTGTTGCAGCTCTGGAAGTACAAGAAAATGGATATGTGCACCCTACCCCAATACGCACGCACACACACACCCGGAGTAACTCAACATTGCAGCTTCAGCTTCTATTGCCATTTATTTGCAAGTTGCTCCGTAGGGGTTAAGTGAGTATTGCTCTCTTTCCTTGAAAAGCCTTTCTATGCAAATGACTCTAGGAAAAGGACAATTTCGGACCATAAACCTCTTAGTGTTTCAGATTCCCTTGATCGGGGTGGGGATGTCAACGGGCTAAAATGGGAACCCAGAATACTGCAAGTGACCAGCCTCAGTGAGTGCCCACTGTTAGCATTGGCAGAACAGTAAGACACGAGCAGAGGAAGGAGGGAACTGGCAGTGTGAACAAACGGGGTGCCGAGTAAGGGGACACCCTGGAACAGTAACAAGACAAGGGTAACCCAGTGTCGCAGAACGGTAGCCTAAGAAAAGTGAGACAAGGGCAGAGAAACTATGAAAGAAGCAATGTAAAGAGACTGGATGCTACAAGAAGACACTGGAACAGTAACAAGATAAGGGTGACCACAAGTGTCACAAGAAATGTAACAGAAAAACACAGGACACGTCACACATTACAGTTTTCTCCCCACCCCGGTGGGCTCTGGGCCCCACAACACGCCGGAACTAAAGATATAAGGTGAAAAAACTCCCCGCCTGACAGCAGGAAGGAGATAATGTCCCCATTGGTCAAGAAAAGAAAAAAGAAAAGGAGAACAGACAATGTCACAAAGGAGGAGAGGCCAGAAGAGAGAAACAGGGAGAACACAGACCCCAGTGCCACCGTCTGCTGGGACGTGCGCCCCCTCCTATCCCTTTGGGAGTGTACTGTCGCTGGCTGAGTAAACTTTCCCTTGCTTACACAAGCTGCCGTGTCCCTCGCTTTCATTCTTCCATCTCGGGGAGACAGGCCCCGAGGTGTTCACGTCAACCACTGGTAACGCTACTGCGTGTCAGGAAGCCTTCAAGACACTCTCTGTGTGTTGCCTCCCTTTGTCCTCAAAATGCCCTGATGAAGTGACACTATTGTTAGTTGCATTCATTTCACACCAGGAAACTGAGGCCAAGAGGGGTTGAGTAATGTGCCCAAGGTCACGGAGCTGAAAAGTGGGGAGCTGATCTGTGGGCTGCGGGGGTCACACCCACCTTGCTCTCCTGCCCCTTGGGATGCAAGAGGAGGAAGGGGAGGGGGAGGCCGTGGCTACAGGGGGAGGCAGGGCGTGGCAGAGGCAGAGGCTCCCCGATCGCTGCTGGGTTTAGGCTTGGTGTGAACGGTGGCTTCTCCATGATTTTTGCCAGTGGTCCAGAGGACAACTAAGCACAAGTCTTGCCATCGCGGTGCCTGGGGAGGAAGGCATGCCCTCCCTCTGCAGCTGTTCTGGGCGTGACGGTCCTGGCCTACTCCCAGTCACTCACCCCTGCAAGGTGCTTGCAGCTGCTCAATTGCTTCATGCGCCCTCTACCTCCAGGCCTTCACCCCCGCTGTTCTCGCCGCCTGATGCCATCTTCCCACTCACTT
>VSMD01044925.1:0-25977 GCA_008750895.1 Mirza zaza | reverse complement strand
AGAAAGAAATTAATTGGCAAACTAATATACATAGAAAAAATCAGCCGAGCATGGTGGCGCATGCCTGTAGTCCCAGCTACTCGGGAGGCTGAGGCAGAAGGATCGCTTGAGCCCAGGAGATTGAGGTTGCTGTGAGCTAAGATGACGCCACGGCACTCACTCTAGCCTGGGCAACAAAGTGAGACTCTGTCTCAAAAAAAAAAAAAAAAAATTTAAAAAGGGGAGAATGACAGGCCGGGCGCGGTGGCTCAAGCCTGTAATCCTAGCACTCTGGGAGGCTGAGGCGGGTGGATTGCTCGAGGTCAGGAGTTCAAAACCAGCCTGAGCAAGAGCGAGACCCCGTCTCTACTATAAATAGAAAGAAATTAATTGGCAAACTAATATACATAGAAAAAATCAGCCGAGCATGGTGGCGCATGCCTGTAGTCCCAGCTACTCGGGAGGCTGAGGCAGAAGGATCGCTTGAGCCCAGGAGATTGAGGTTGCTGTGAGCTAAGATGACGCCACGGCACTCACTCTAGCCTGGGCAACAAAGTGAGACTCTGTCTCAAAAAAAAAAAAAAAAAACAAAAAAAGGGGAGAATGACAAAGCAAGGATGTAGAGAAATTAGAACTCTCATACACAGCTGATGTGAATGTAAAATGGTACAGTTGCTTTGGAAACAGTTTGGCAGTTCCTCAAAAAGTTAAACATAAAATTACCATATGATCCAGCAGTTCTACTCCAAGAAAAATGAAAATGTATGTCCACACAAAAACTTGTACATGAATGTTCCGAGCAGGATCATTAACAGCAAAAAGGTGAAAACAAAAACCCAAATGTCCAGCAACTGAGGGATTTATAAAGAAAATATGGGAAATAATGGAATATTATTCAGCCACAAAAAGGAATACATGCTACAACATGAATATCATGCTTTAATTATTATACTAAGTGAAAGAAGTCAGGTGATAATGCATGATTCCATTTATATGAAATGTCCAGAATCAGCCAAAATAGCTGAGTTGGAACAGCGTTAGACTGAAATGTCCAGAATAAGCAAATCCTTAGAAACAGAAAGTAGATTAATGGTTGATAAAGATTAGGGGAGGGAGGAATGGGAAACAACTGCTAATAAGCATGGAGTTACCTTTTAGGGTGATGATGATGTTCTGGACTTAGATGTTGGTGATGGTTACACAACTTTGTGAATATACTAACACACAGTGATTTATACACTTTGTTGAATTTTATGCATGTCAATAAAAAGTACATTTTAAAAAGGATGGCTTTCAGTATGTATACTATACTTCAATAAGAACTTATACACAAAAAGATGATGGTTTCAAATTAAAATAAGTGGAAAAATAATGGACAGAAATAGTACATTTGCAATGTATCTTTTCAGAGATCAACTCTATTATGCATAATTTGAACATATCCTAGTTAATCACAGTTAATCTCAGTTAATGTTTGGGATTCTTCCAATAACATGTGCATTCAGTCAACATGTATTATTTTTCCTTTTTATCTTTTAGAGATAGGGTCTCGCTCTGTCACTCAGGATGGAGTGCAGATCATAGCTCACTGTAGCCTCAAACTCCTGGGCTCAAGTGATCTTCCTGCCTCAGCCTTCTGAATATCTCAGACAACAGGCACATGGTACTATACTCACCTCATTTTTCTATTTTTTGTAGAGATGGGGTCTCGCTGTATTGCCCAGGCTGGTCTCAAACTCCTTAGCTCAAGCAATCCTCCTACCTCAGCCTCCCAAAGTGCTGAGATTATAGGCATGAGCCACCATGCTCAGTATATATTTATAGAGCATGTCATATCTAGACACTCTTCAACAAAAAAGGAGGGGTCCACAAGTTATTGATGACTAGAGGTCACACTTTGGATTTTCCCAATGCCTCTTACCATAGTACATCTTTCTGTGCTATGCACTGATATGACTGAGATTAACATAGCCCCTGGCGTATTTAGGAATATGGCTTCAACAGAAATCTCGCTTTCTGTGAGAAAGACAGTTTCCCTAGATGTAGGTTCTAGCTAATCTATAAATGATGCCTTCTACCAGTCCTTCTCTCTTCCATTTTTAAAGGTAGGTAGGTAATTTTTCTGCGATATCTTAAATACTTTCCAGCTATTTACCCTTTCTTTTGGAAGGAAGGAAAGGTTTTTGTTTATTTAATGAAAAGAAGTATAAGAAAAACCTGCCTCAGATTTCTCATATTATTGTACCAGTTTATGCTAAGATCATGAGACTTCTGAATCTTAAATTAGGGACCTTCTCAATCAGAGATCATGAATACTTACACATTTAATTTATCATTGTTAGTATAAACTAAGGCAAGAAAAAAAAGCCTGTCATATTGCAGGCTGAGGCTGCAATATGGTCTTATAGGAGTTCTAAACCATTTTTTGGGTAACTGTCATTTTCCAAGTACCAAGAGTTAGAGAAAATAAAGGGGGAGAAAAAAAATAAAGGGCCTCAAATTGTGGGCTGTCAACAGTGTGCTGAATTTTTAACATCACTACGTGTTAGATCTCTTTGCAGATGTACCAAGGAGCAAACATGGAAAGCCAATTTAAAATCTATTTCATTTGAAACTTTTTTCTATTAAATGATAATCATTAGGAGTAATAACATCATTTTATATGTCACCAAAACTTCGTATTCAGCAGAAGACTGAGCCAAGTAACCGAAGAGAACATTTCTATAATGCTTGCAAATTCAACATCTTCCTTGACATCATTTCTTAGTCTGAGCACTCGAGCAGGCAGCAGCCTGTCACTTACAGCCCCTGTCATTTCTTGTTCCAGTTCATTAAACCCTAGGCTTTCCCCAGAAACACACTCACGTGGAGATCCTTCCGCCACTCAGAAAAGATCAATTCAAAGAGGGCAGAAATTGATAGGCAACTCTGAGTGCACATGAAGGCCATAATAAATTGCCACTTATATATGGACATATTTTGTAGGTTGACAATATGTGGGCGGAAGCTGCAGGAGCTTATGTTTAGACCTTACAGGTGACTTATTTCATATTGACTGCTTCTCCATGGCTGCCAAAGGATGGATAAAGTTCAGAAGCTACAGCCAACCTGGCAACTCTTTACCTTTGCCTTTCTTTCTAATAGATATCTCAAATAAGTTAGCAATACATCCAGTTCAGTTCTCTATACCATTTTGCGTCTCTTTTCTTCTTAGTGATAATTAAAATTCTAGGACTCCAGAATCACATTCATAAATACATTTATAAACACCACTGACCACTCCACTGATCAATCACATGGCTATTGCATGCTCCCATGGAAACCAGAATAAAATAACATCCTTACATAGAAACAAGTGGGTCTAAAACAATGGAGCTGAAAAGAGTCGCATTTGATTTAACCTTAGTGAGGACGGAGACAAGGATGAAAGGGACTTTTCTCTAACCAGCTCTCCTCTTAACCATGAGTCAGGCCCTTGGAATTGCAAAGGCAACATGTAGCTTTCAGGAGCATGTTGCTGCCAGGAGTGGAAAGGATCTTAAACCTCCGTTTCTCTCCTGGTTCTAAAGCAGCAGGCAAAAGGTCTGATTTTATTGGTTTGAAGTGGTCTCACCATTGCCAAAGAATATATAAAAGAAATTATATACACATGCTCTCCTCCTAAAATGCCACCTCCTTTGCGAAGCTGTCTTGATTCCCAGCTCAGAATATATAGCTTCCTTCTCTACATTCTATTATATACTTTATACTTTCATTAATATTTGCACACTATTTTCTTCATGAGTAATGTGTTTACAGGTCTCCCTCTCTTACTAAGCTGTAAACTTCCATAGCTCAAGGACCAAGTCATTATCTCTGATCCCTGCAGTGCCAAGTGCTTTTATAAATGGTAGGTACAAAATACATGTTTGATGAATGAATAAATATGGTGGTATCAGCTTCATGATGACTGGAAGTTATGATGGTTCTAAGAGTTCTAATAAAAGTTGAAAGCAAATAGGATAAAGGAACCACCCTTCCTACTTAGCTGTTCCCTCTAATCTCTTTTTTCTGTATTTTGTATCATGATTGTGCACATTGAAGAGGGAGACACATCTCCTGGGAGATGTCTCCCTGGGAATACATTTTATATTCAATATGTCAATCTTGATAACCCTCAAATAAACCATCTTTTGGAAAAGATTTCCAAGATTAAACTGAATTTGATGGGTAAAGTTCCAATTATTCTAGGTAGGCAAAAGATAACTCTGCTTCCTGTGACACAGTATGCTGTCGGATGCCTCAGAAAAAACTCCACAATTCTAAACGCTGAGAGCATTACTCCATAAGACTCTACTAACCAGGTGTTGCCTAGATGAAATGTTCTTACAAAGAAACCCTGAATTCCTTTTAACTGAGAAGGAAAAATGGTCCATAGCTCTGAAAGGACAAAGGTCTAACTAGGGACTGATTGATAAACGACAAGTGTTTCAGGTACACAGTCAATTGACATACATGTGTTTAAAGAGAGAAAGGTCAAATGTAGCTAACGAAAGTCATCTCAAATTCTCCCCCTCTCTTTTCACCTGTTTCACGTGTTATTTTATTATACCACTGGGTATAGGGTTTGACAAAACTTTAACAACTGGAGAATTTTGACAAAGGCCAAACTTCTGGTTATTTGGAAATTTCTAAACAATGATCAATTTCTACCACCCTACACAGTTTCCCCTTCCAAAACAAACAAAAATACTTGGCATTGACAGGGACAATTTCCAGTCTCTCATTACTGAAAGGCACAAAGGAAGCTGGGAGATTATTTGAATATCATAGAGCACTTCTGAGTTCATTAGGCCATTATCCCCAGGGTTGGCTTTAATCAAAAGATTAAGAGTACAGGCTCAAAGCCTTTTAGTTGACAAGAAGCAAGTATTTGGCTTGGGATTTCTGTGTTTGAGTTGTAAGTCAGGTTCACAGAAAAGTAATCAGAAACTAGCCTGGCTGGAGACAAGAAAGAGCCTTGAAATAAGAGGTGTGAGACCATGGGTTGTTCTTGTGACTTGGTCTATTAACAAGCTTAGGGACCTTGAGCACATTACTTAAACTCTCATCTGTAAAGTAAAGGACTAGACTTTGATGATTTCTAAAGTCCCCTGTAGTACTATCAATTTTTAATTATCTAATGTTGTTCTTTAAGTCATTGATTAGTTTATTCAACAATCTATTCTAATACTTCAGTGAACATAATAGAAGAAGTGAAAATTACAGCTCCAGCCCTCAGGAGTTGATAAGCCAGTGGGAAAGGTGAAGGCTTTACCCACAGCTCCTAGCACGGGACCAGGCACAGTTGCTCATTTACCCATTCAGGTTCTAAACAAACATCACAGGAACCCAGCCAGGAATGAGGAAGGAAAGGAGTAAGACAAACTCCACAGTTCTTAGGAGGAAGAGAGGGTAATTTATTGCTCCAGTTCACCAACGTTTATTGCGTGCCTGCTATGTGCCAGCACTGGAGATCCTGGGGTGACTAAGCCAGACCAGGCCTCTGATGGAATTTACACTCTTATTCTAAGGTAGAAAGAGAAATAAAACAGGCCAGGCGCAGTGGCTCATTCCTGTAATTCTAGCATTCTGGGAGGCTGAAGTGGGAGAATTGCTTGAGGTCAGGAGTTCGAGACCAGCCTGAGCAAGAGTGAGACCCTGTCTCTACAAAAAATAGAAAAAATTAGCAGTTGTGGTGGCACTCACCTGTAGTCCCAGCTACTTGGGAGACTGAGGCAGGAGGACCACTTGAGCCCAGGAGTTTGAGGTTACAGTGAACTATGATGACGCCACTGTACTCTAGCCCAGGCGACAGAGTGAGGCTCTGCCTCAAAAAAATAAACAAACGAAACAGGTTAACAAAGAAATGAAATGAAATCCATATTGAGATAAATTCTATGAAGGAAATAGAATAATAAGTGAGACAGAATAGCTGTGTTTGCCAGGGGGTAGACTGCCATAGGTATAGGGCAGAGGGGGTGGGTCTTTGGATATGGTGGTACTTGACTAAGCTCAGACTCGAAGGCAGATGAAAATCCGAACGGCCAACAGAGAGGGGCTAGTGGTCCAGCCAGAGAGGCAGGTACATGCTGGAAAGGGCTGGTGCAGAAAGGCCATCTGTGTGTTGGAGTTTAAAAAGCAGTTACTTGTGGACAGCTTAGGATTGAAGGGGCAGCTCTCAATAGAGGGCGATTTTGCCCCCTCCCAGGGGACATGTGGCAAAGAAGGTCTAGAGACATTTTTGGTTGTCACAGCTGTGGGCGGGGGGAATACGATTGCTGAGGTTGAGAAAACTTGCACTTAAGGAATATTTTTGCCCAAATTTTAGTTTTAATCATTATGTTCTAAACTCACGTTCTCATCAACATGGATCTTTTTTCCCTTCCTGCAGAAACGAAATAAGAACAGATTTCAAGTGGCCTACTCTTTCACCCACTCTTTTGAGAAATCCCATTGCAGAGGTTCAAGGGACTCCCGGAACTTTTGGAAAACTCCACAGGGTACTAAATACCTACCTGAACACGGGGGACAGGACCTGAGGAGACACTCCCCAGCTGCTCCCAGGGGTTACCAGGGCGCATAGGACAGAGATCAGGGCTAGGGTGAAGAGGAGAACGTGCTCATGTTTCACTTGCATAACTACACATTATTGTTAAAAAGAATACAAAGTCGGGTCCAGCTTAGGTTGACAAAGTTAGAGATGTCCTCAAAGCCTGGAAAGCTCAGCCCTCCGGACCTCTGCAGGCTGCAGGTCTTCTCCCCCACGCCGCCAGCGCTGGTCTCGGGCCTCTCTGGGGCTCTTTGGCCCAGGGCTCTGCCCCCCATTAGCCCCAGGGTCCTCCCGGCGCTACCCTACCCTGGCCCGCCGCCTCACCCGGAGTAGGCAGTCCTCGTGTGCGCAGCCCCACGCACCCGGGCTCTCGCGGCGGCACAAACTCGGCTCAAGTCCCTCAGGCCCGGGCGGGAAACTCTCGGAGGGACTAGGCTCTGACTGCGGAGTCTGGCGACGCTGAGAGACTGAGGCCGAGGGGCCGGCCCGCCGCACCCTTCTTTGCATATTCATGAAGCCGAGCAAGGCCACCTCAGCCAGCCATAGAGAGTAATGAATTATTCATGAGGAAGCGCCTGGTCCCGCCCAGAAGGACCTAGTTGATTATTCATGAGCCCGAGTAGCGGGTTTGTACCGGAAAAGACCGTTGAGGCCAGGTGGGAGAGAGGCGTCGACCGGCTGAGGTAAGGGTGGTTCAGACAACAGATCTCCCGCTGAGGAGAGCGCTCGGCCTCCCAGTTCTGTTGTCTATTATGTTTAAATTTTTTCCCCATTTTCTTTTTTTTTTACTTGAGTCTTTAAGTTTGATTTGCAAGCATTTCTCAGGGGGCGGGAGTGGGGATGGGTTGGGGGGCAGTATTCTGAAGAGAAGTGGGAGGGCAGGTACTGAGGAGGGGGACAAAATGGAGGATAAGGAGAGAATTGACCTGGACTGGGAACGGCTGCATTCCCACCGTCCACGAGGAGCTTTAAAATTCACATTTTTGTGGAGAAGAAGGAATCAATCTTGGTGAGGAAGCTGCAGCCATAATTAGTCAGTTGGTCAGGCAGATGACATCTGTGTCACCATATTGGAAGGCGTCGTGTGAGGAACTTTTGGGGATCATCTTCCCCGGGGCAAGTTTTTCTCCGGCGGTTGAGAAGTTCTGTCATAACCAATGCCTGGTTCAGACCCACAGGTGAGAGAGGTGGGATGAACCTACTTCCCCCCTCCCCACAACCTCAGCCCCTCTTTCACTTTCTTGAGGATTTGACCTTTAATCTCTGTGGATTTTGGTTCCTGAAACAGTACAGGGGAGAGAGTGTCTTGAAACTCCAGATTAGCCAACCACCAAAATGTGTTGGAGAGTGCAGAGCACTGGACAGGCTGTGCAGCACATCATGGCCTTCGCTGGTGAAAAATGGTATGGTTCTTGCCCCTCAAGGGGTTTTTAATTTCATTAGGATGATAATCGAATTTCTCCCCCATTGGACCATAAATCTCTTGAGATGGGAACATTATTTTACATTCTGTAATCCTGCACGATGCCTGGCATATTATAGTTGCCTAGTAAATGTTGAATGAATGAATAATTGAAGTAGCATGAAAAAGGTATTAAAAAATCAAAAGAACATGAACAAATACCCAATTAATATGGTGGAAACCATTTACTCTGAGTGAGCATGCAGTAAGGGAATTATCCAAGTGGAATTTGTTAAAATGGTTAATAATAATTTATTGAAGCAAGCTCTATGGAAGGTCTGAATAACTAGGTGAACTTTGGCAAACTAAGTTCCTTTGCTGAGCTTCACTGTCCTTTTCTTTATAGTTTTTTGTTTATGTTTAGATCCAAGATCTATTTTGAGCTAATATTTGTACAGTGTGAGATTTAGGTTGAGGTTCTTTTCCTTCTCTTTTTCTTTTTTCTCTTTTCTTTTCTTTCTTTCTTTCTTTCTTTCTCTTTCTTCATTTGAAGGTATTAATGTCTTTTTCTTTCTTTCTTTCTTTTCTTCGAAGGCATTAATGTCCTTCTTTCCTTCCTTCCTTCCTTGGCATTAATGTCCTCCCTCCCTCCTTCCCTCTCTCTCTTCCTTCCTTCCTTCCTTCCTTCCTTCCTTCCTTCTTTCCTTCCTTCTTTCCCTCCCTCCTTCCCTTCTTCCTTTCTTTGGATGACCTCTTCCAGCACCATTTGTTTAAAAGACTAGCCTTCCTCCACTGAATTGGCTTTTCTCTTCCTTAAAATGAAGGGATTGGATTAGTAGTAGAGGAGTAGTAGTAGAGCTGCTCCTTTCCAGCTTTATGAATCTATTGATCTCACTTATATTGACATGCACTTCCTGTGAATAAAGCCATCCTTCATTTATGCACATGTAAGGAAGGTCATCTAGTTGCATTTCAGAATCCAGCTAAGGGGTATTGTTCACTAGATAGGAAGGGTATTTTCTTGTAAAAAAAGAATGATTTGGCCGGGCATGGTGGCTCACACCTGTAATCCTAGCACTCTGGGAGGCCAAGGTGGGCGGATCACTCGAGGTCAGGAGTTCGAAACCAGCCAGAGCAAGAGTGAGACCCCGTCTCTATTAAAAATAGGAAGAAATTAATTGGCCAACTAATATATATAGAAAAAATTAGCCGGGCGTGGTGGCGCATGCCTGTAGTCCCAGCTACTCTCGAGGCTGAGGCAGAAGGATTGCTTGAGCCCAGGAGTTTGAGGTTGCTGTGAGCTAGGCTGACGCCATGGCACTCACTCTAGCCTGGGCAACAAAGCGAGACTCTGTCTCAAAAAAAAAAAAAAAAAAAAGAATGGTTTTTGGAGGATCGAGAAAGATGGGTAGAGACCCATCATAAATCAACTATGATTATCTTTGGGCAAATATAATAAAACTTTGGGTTTTGCTTCACTTGAAATGGAAAAAAAATAGAAAAGTTGATTTAGGCCTTAATAAACTAAAGAACAGCTGGTTAATCTTTATCTGAATCTTGAATTCAAATTGAGATGTAGGTCAAGAAGTAAGCCTGGAGTAAATCTTTATCAGAAAAACACAGAAATCTTTTTTTTTTTTTTTTTTTGAGTCAGAGTCTCACTCTGTTGCCCAGACTAGAGTGCCATGGCATCAGCCTAGCTCACAGCAACCTCAAACGCCTGGGCTCAGGCAATCCTTCTGCCTCAGCCTCCCGAGTAGCTGGGACTAGAGGCATGCACTGCCATGCCCGGCTAATTTTTTGTATATATATTTTTAGTTGGTCAATTAATTTCTTACTATTTTTAGTAGAGACAGGGTCTTGCTCTCACTCAGGCTGGTTTTGAACTCCTGACCTCGAGTGATATGCCCGCCTCGGCCTCCCAGAGTGCTAGGATTACAGGCAAGAGCCACCGCTCCCAGCCCAAAACACAGAAATCTTTACAGTTTCCAAAGAAGATCATAATCCTTGTCACAAAGTGGACATATCAAGCATAAGAGTGAATGGTATTGATGCCCTGGGAAGTTTTACATGTTTGTGGATCTAATTTGCAAGCAGATATATAAGTGAAAGACATTTGAAAGTTAGAGTCCAGCTCTTATAATCCATAGTTATGAAATCTCATCTAGGTTTTTAAATAATGAGTCAGAACAAAGCAATAACAAAAAAAAAAATAGACCTATTCTCTGAGAATGTATGATCTCTAGAGTCATACATCCTGAGGCTTTCAATGTGTCAGCTTTCAAAATTAAGCAGGGTTTGTACTTGAATAGGAGACCTCCACAGAACACCTGCTCAAAGGGAAAACAACAGTAGCAACAGGATAGTCAGAAGTTTAAAGGAGTTTGGCTATTTTGAAAAAGGATTTAGATCTTTTTGTCTTCCCAAAGCAAGCTCATTCTAGAAAACCAGAAACAGACTCTACCATGTTTAGAAATAAACAAGCTCAACAACTAGGGAGGCACTGGTAGTACATCATATTAGATAGAATGAAAGCAAAGGGGAATTTAATTTCGTGGAGTCAGTCTAGAAATACTCCTAAATTGTGAGTCATACCTCTGGAGTTTTAGTGTCAGCTCTATCATTAACTAGCTGACTAACCCTGGGTAAGTCACTGATTTTTCTGGATCTTGATTTCCTCATCTAGAATACAGATATTTGGACCATATGACTGTCTTAGTCCATTTTGTGCTGTTATAACAGAATACCTCATCCTGGGTAATTTATAAAGAACAGAAATTTATTGGCTTATAGTTCTGGAGTCTGGGAAGTCCAAGATTAAGGGGCTGCATCTGGCATGGCCTTCTTGCTGCAGCATAACATGGCGGAAGGCATCACATAGTAGTGGCAGGGGGAGGTTGCAAGGGCACTGAACTCACTTTTATAACCCACTTTCTTGATAATGAACCTGCTCCTGGGATGACATTAATCCATTCATGAAGGCAGAGCTCTTGTGACCTAATTATCTCTTAAGGTTCCACATCTCAACACTTGCATTGGGGATTATGTTCCCAACACACAAACTTGGGTTTAAAATTCCTCCTACCTCTAAAATTTTGTGACTTTTCCCTCTAGACCCTTAATTCTTCCTTGTTCTTCTAGTGCTTCTCTATTGACTTAGCAAATATTTATTGAGCATCTACTTTGTTCCATTATTGTGATAATGCTGAGGATTCAAGAATGGGCTAAACAAGGCACAACAGGTCACACATGGTATGATTCCATTTACATGAAATGTTCAGAATAGTCAATTCCATAGAGACAAAAGGTAGATTAGTGGCTGCCTGGGGGTGGGGGAAGGAGGGAATAGAAGTAACTGCTTAGGCATAGGGTTGATGAAGTGGGGTGATGAAAATGTTCTGCAATTATATAGTGGTGATGGTTGCACGGTTTTGTGAATATACTAAAACCCACTGAATTGTACTTATAAAAAACTTTTAAAAATAAATAACGAGCCAGACAGACACAATTTTGCCCTCATTTTAGCTCTCAGTAGGTGGGGTGATACATAAAGGCAGCTATGATACATTATATGTTGCAATGGGCACACAACCCAGACTTGGGAGTGGTGGTGGTGGTGTTAATCAGGAAATCATTCCTTGAGAAAATTATACTAAGCCGTATCTAGGAGATGAGTAGGAATTGGGAATGGAGGAGAATGTTTCAGGCAGATGGAATATTGCAAAAGCCTGCAAGCTAGAGGGCATATAGTTCTTTTAGGGTAATTAAAGTAGATAAGAATGGCTGGTGCATACAAGTGTAAGGCAAAATGGTTAGAGATGAGGCAAAGGAGGCATAAGCCAAATCTTGAAGCCATAATAATGATTTTAGATTTTATCCTGAGGGTAGTGGGAAGCTATCGAAGTATTTCAATGTGGGAAGTCACATAATCAAGTTTGTAATTTAAAAATAAAACTCTGACTGCAATATAAAGAATAGACTGGAGAAGGGTAAGGCCAGTGACAGGAAGATTGGTGGTTGCAGCAGTCCAGGCAAAAGATGAGGCTGGTTGATCTAAAGTAGATATAAGAACAACATGGATAAAGTGAGGAATGGACACATTTGAGAAATATTAAGGTGATTGAACATGGGAATGAAGAAGGGATCACAGTTGAGTCACAGGTTTTAAGCTTGGGCAACTAGGTATTTGAAGATGTCATTCACTGAGCTAGGGAACAGAAATAGATTTTGCAGGAAAATAATTCATATTTGGATGTGCTGAGAATATCAAATAGGCTGGGCGCGGTGGCTCACGCCTGTAATCCTAGCACTCTGGGAGGCCGAGGCGGGTGGATTGCTTGAGGTCTGGAGTTCGAAACCAGCTTGAGCAAGAGCGAGACCCCATCTCTACTATAAATAGAAAGAAATTAATTGGCCATCTAATATATATAGAAAAAATTAGCCGGGCATAGTGGCGCATGCCTGTAGTCCCAGCTACTCGGGAGGCTGAGGCAGCAGGATTGCTTGAGCCCAGGAGTGTGAGGTTGCTGTGAGCTAGGCTGACGCCATGGCACTCACTCTACTCTGGACAACAAAGTGAGACTCTGTCTCAAAAAAAAAAAAAAAAAAAAGGACATCAAAGTAGAACTGTCTTGTGGTCAGTTAGAGGACCCAGTGAGCAACTCCTGGGAGAGACCTGGGCTGGGCATAATACACCTAAGAGTCATTAGACTAGAAATAGTAATTGAAACAATGGAGTGTATTTGTTAGGTAGTGTATTTATCCAGGTAGTGTGTTTAGACATAAAAAAGAAAAGTTCCTAGTACAGAACCCTGAAGAACACCCAAATGGCAGGGAAAAAATGGGCACAGAAAAAAGTCTAGAGAGGACAGTGAGAAGGAACAACTGGAAGGCTGGAGAAAAACCGGGAAACTGAACATTAATCTGAGATTTTTAAAAGCAAACATGCTTTGTTACATATAACAAAATGTGTGTCAGAAAGTGTTCCAGAGGGGATGGAATTGGGGAGATGCTGGTCAATGAATACATATTTATACTTAGGAGGAATAAATTCAAGAGATTTATTGTATAGCATGGTGACTATAGTTAATGATATATTGTATTCTTAAAAAATGCTAAGAGAATGGATGTTAAGTGTTCTTACCACAAAAAATGATGACAATGGGAGGTAATGCATTTGTTAATTTGCTAGATTTAACCATTCCACAATGTATGTGTACTTAAAAACATCATGTTATGCACAATAAATGCATACAATTTTGTATGTCAATTTAAAAAAATAAAATAAATTAGAAAAAGGTTAAGGATGAACACAATCTAAAAAAGAGAGTATTCCAAGTGCTTTCCAAATAATGAAATAATGACAAATCCTTAAAACAACCCCATGAAGTAGGTACTATTATTATCTCTGCAGATGAAAAAACTGAGGCACACAATTTGCCCAAGGTCATGTGGTGAGTGCATTTCAGACTGAGATTTGATCCTGGGCAGTTTGGCTCCAGAAAAAGTCCATGTGCTTAACCCATATGCTATGCTACTTCTTTCAGATAAACACATGTTTGGATAAACACCAAAAGACCCTGAAGAGTTGGATTTATTGTCTCCATTTGATAAAAGGAAACTAACGTCCAGAGAGATTAAGTAATTTGGCCAGGTTCGCATAGCTGCTAGGTAGTTGAGTCAGAATTTGAACCCAGTTTCCTTAACTTCAAAGCCTCTTTCTACTAAATCATTCTGCTGGTTATTTTTCTCTATGTACATATATGTGTGTATCAAATTTAAATTTACTTTTATAAATGTTAATTCCTAAGGAATTTAACAAATGCTGATAGCAACTAGTTTGAATCCTTCCTCAAAAAGCAAGTGTTCTGGATGTTTCAAAGTTTTCAGTGATAATATCAATTTAATCCAGACCATCCATACATTGCAAAAATATGGATGTAGTAATGCATTGTGTTCTAGTTGACTGATGCTATTTTCAGAGCTTGATTCTCTAGAAATGCCATTGGAATGTCTTATGATCATAGAGAAAAAAAACCCCACCAATATAGAAAGCTACTTAAAAATCATTTTTTCTCTTATTTATTGTCTCTAAAACTAATAACTACTCCAATGTAGGGGGTAATTTACCCTGCTTTAATGAGTTAAGACTAGAACTTAAATGCTTAGAGCTACCTTTTTCCCATTTTATTTTTTATTTTTAGAGACAGGGTCTTGCTTTGTTGCCTAGGCTGTAGTGCAGTGGAGGAATCATAGCTCACTGCAGCCTCTAACTCCTAGGCTCAAGTGATCTCATATCAGCTTCCCAAGTAGCTGGGACTATTTAAGTGTGTGCCACCATGCCCAGCTAACTTTTTACAAAAAGTTTTTGTAGATATGGGATCTCATGATGTTGCCTAGGCGGTCTTGAATTCCTGGCCTCAAGCAATCTTCCTGCCTTGGCCTCCCAAAGTGCTGGGATTATAGGTGTGAGCCACCCCACCCAGTGCCATTTTATCTCCTGAAATTTAAGGGGAGGCAACTGAAAAGTTGAGTCAGATTTGAAGGTTATACTCTGAAGTCAACAAAAGATACCTTGGAATTTTTAATGACCAAGGGACAGTTAGGTGGTTTTCAGTCTCATATAAAATATTGTCGAAGAGTGTCCCCTAGTGCAGCTCTTAAGAAGTAATTTGAAAGACGTTAACTATTACCTGTTTGTAATCTCTATCACCACCTTGTGGCCATGTCCTCAAATAATTCTGCCCTCTTTTATTGGCAAAATCTTCCAGGATCTTGCATTAATCGATGTGTAAATATAGGTTACAAACTATCCTGGTGATACAGAATGAAATTTCTCTAAAGGGATTATTTGACAAGTATTTTGGTCAGAACTCTATAAAACCTTGAAAAGAAGCCTCCGTTGAAATTAAATTAAGTCCTTTGAAAAGAAATGGAATTTGCTTCTTTTTTTTTCTTATTTATGGTCTTTTTTCCTTTGTCTTGCCATGCTTCTTTTTTATGTTAATGAAACAATACAGGTTAAAAACTAGCTGTATTTTATTTTATTTCATTTCATTTTTATTTATTTTTAAATGCAGAGTCTCAATCTATTGCCCAGGCTAGAGTGCTGTGGCATCAGTTTAGCTCACAGCAACCTCAAACTCTTGGGCTCAAGCGCTATCCTCCTACTTCAGCCTCCCTAGTAGCTGGGACTACAGGTGCATGCCACTATGCCTGGCTAATTTTTTTCTAGTTTTAATAGAGACAGGGGTCTTGCTCTTGCTCAGGCTGGTCTCAAACTCCTGTGCTCAAGCAATCCTCCCACCTTGGTCCCCCAGAGTGCTAGGATTACAGTGTGAGCCACCTCGCCCAGCCTAGATGTATTTATTTTATTGTGGTAAACTATACATAGCATAAAGTTCAACCACTTCAAATGGTGGCACTAAGCATATTTACAATGTTTTGCAACCATCACCACTATCAATTTCAAAAATATTTTCATCATCCAGAACAGAAACTCTGTACCAGTTAAATGTCTTATTCCTTCCACTCCCTTAACCTCTGGTAACCTCTGTTCTACTTTCTGTCTCTATGAATTTGCCTACTGTAGGTACCTCATGTAAGTGGAATCATACAATATTTGTCCTTTGCATCTGGCTTTTTTTACTTAGCATAATGTTTTCAAGGTTCATTCACACTATAGCATGAATTAGAATTTCATTCCTTTTTAAGATTGAATAATATTGCACTGTATATACTACATTTTGTTTATCCATTCATTTGTTGATAGACATTTTGATTGTTTCCATCTTTTGGCTAGTGTGAATGATGCTACTATGGACATTAGTGTACAAGTACTTATTTCAATCTTCGCTTTCAGTTCTTTTGGATATATACCTAGAGATGTGTCAACCTAAAAGGAAGAGGCTGAGGCATAAAATATAACTTATTTTATTTTTTAGAGACAGGGTCTCGCTCTGCCACCCAGGCTGGAGTGCAGTGGCACAATCATAGCTCACTGTAACCTTGAACTCCTGGGCTCAAGCAACACCATTCCCAGCTAATTTTAAAATTTTTTGTAGAGACAAGTTCTTGCTATGTTACCCGGGCTGGTGGCTAGTCTCAAATGCAAAAAAAAAAAAAAAAAAAAAAAAGAAAGGGGGGGNAAAAAAAAAAAAAAAAAAAAAAAAAAAAAAAAAAGAAAGGAGGGGGGTGGGGGACAGAGAGTGGGCTGATACAAAATTGTTTGTCAGGAATTCTCATTGGTTTACAGAAATAACATTGATTGGCTATACATTGTTAAACTATAGGGTGTGAGTTATAGTGTACCGGAGTGCAACATTCTTAGGTTAATTTATAGCTAGTTGTGGCAATAGCATGCAGTTTCAAGAGATGAATAGCTCAAATGTGGGGAGTAGGCCATGATTGCTATGTGATTTCAATTTCTCTTTGTGCCTGACCATTTGAGTCCATTTAAATGGACTCAAATTCCTCAGATAAAAGTTCATTTCTCAGATGGAAATGCTCAATAATATGGTAATTCTGCTTAATTTTTTGAGGAGCTGCCATACTGTTTTCCACAATAGCTGTGCCATTTTGTATTCCTACCAGCAATGTAGAAGGGTTTTAATTTCTTATCCTCACCAACACTTATTATTTTCAATTTTTGAATAGCTATTTATAAGATTTTAAAGGGTACACAAAGATATTATGATACAGGTATACAATGTGTAATGATCATATCAGAATAATTAGCATATCCATCACTTCAAACACTTACTTTGTGTTGGGAACATTCAAAATCTTCTCTTCTAGCTCTTTGAAAATATACAATAAATTTATTGTTAACTATAGTCACCTTACAGTGCTATAGAACAATAAAACTCATTCCTCCTATCTAGTTATAATTTAGTATCCATTAACCGACCTTTCCCTATCATCCCCTCCCCACACCCTTCCTAGCCTCTAATAAGCACAATTTTACTCTCTACTTCTATGAGCTCAACATTTTTAGCTCTATATATGAGGGAGAGCATGTGGTATTTATCCTTTTGTGCCTTTCACTTAACATAACATCCTCTAGGCTCATCCATGTTGCCAAGAATGATAGGATTTCATTCTTTTTATGGCTGAATAGTATTCCATTGTGTATACATACTACATACCACATTTTCTTTATACATTCATCTATTAATGGACTCTTAAGTGGATTTTATATCTTGGCTACTGTGAATAGTCCTGCAGTAAACATGGGGGGTATAGATATCTCTTTAATAATATTCTTTTCTGTTTGATAAATGCCCAATAGTGGGATTGCTGGATCATATAATATTTCTAAGTTATTTGAGGACCCTCCACACTGTTTTTCATATTGGTTGTACTAATTTACATTCCTACACACACTGTATAAGAGTTCCCTTTTCTATCCATCTTTGCCAGCATTTGTTATTTTTTTGTCCTTTTGATAATAGCCATTCTAACTGAGGTGAGATGATCAAACTGTGGTTTTGATTTGTATTTCTCTGATGATTAGTGATATTGAGCATTTTTTCACATACTTGTTTGGACGTTTGTATGTCTTTTTTTTTTTTTTTTTTTTGAGACAGAGTTTCACTTTATTGCCCAGGCTAGAGTGAGTGCCGTGGCGTCAGCCTAGCTCACAGCAACCTCAAACTCCTGGGCTCAAGCAATCCTGCTGCCTCAGCCTCCCAAGTAGCTGGGACTACAGGCATGTGCCACCATGCCCGGTTAATTTTTTCTATATATATTTTAGTTAGCCAATTAATTTCTTTCTATTTATAGTAGAGATGGGGTCTCGCTCTTGCTCAGGCTGGTCTCGAACTCCTGAGCTCAAAGGATCCGCCCACCTCGGCCTCCCAGAGAGCTAGGATTACAGGCTTGAGCCACCGCGCCCGGCCTGTATGTCTTCTTTTGAGAAATGTCTATTCAGATCCTTTGCCCATTTTTAAATTGGATTATTTGAGTTTTTTGCTGTTGAGTTGCTTCAGTTTCTTTTATGTTCTGAAAGTTAATCCCTTGTTGGATGAAGAGTTTGTAAATATTTTCTCCCATTCCACAGGTTGCCTCTTCACTCTGTTGATTGTTTACTTTGCTATGTAGAGCTTTATAGTTTGATATAATCCCATTTGTCTATTTTTGCTTTTGTTGCCTGTGCTTTTGAAGTCTTACCTACAAAACATTTGCCCAGACCAATGTCCTGAAGCATTTCTCCTGTTTTCTTTTCCCAAGTAGTTTTGTATTTTTGAGTCTTATATTTAAGTTTTTAATCCATTTTGAGTTGATTTTTGGTATATAGTGTAAGATAAGGGTCTAGTTTCATTTTTCTGCATGTGGATATTCAGTTTTCCCAGTACCATTTATCGAAGAGGTTGTCCCTTCTCCAAAATGTATGTTCTTGATGCCTTTGTAAAAAATCAGTTGTTTGTATATATGTGGGTTTATTTCTGAGTTCTCTTTTCTATTCCATC
Source organism: Mirza zaza (assembly GCA_008750895.1). Classification (NCBI taxonomy): domain Eukaryota; kingdom Metazoa; phylum Chordata; class Mammalia; order Primates; family Cheirogaleidae; genus Mirza; species Mirza zaza. The sequence goes on along the minus strand of VSMD01044925.1, from coordinate 7,556 downwards.
AGTTTATGTGTCTGATTTTTTTATTTTTTTATTTTTTATTTTTATTTCGGCATATGATGGGGGTACAGATTTTAAGGTTTCAATAAATGCCCTTTCCCCCTATGTGTCTGTTTTTATACCGGTACCATGCTGTTGGGTTACTATAGCCTTGTAATATATTTTGAAGTTGGGTAGTGTGATGCCTCCAACTTTGTTCTTTTTGTTTAGGGTTGCTTTAGCTATTTGGGATCTGTTGTGGTTCCATAGGAATTTTAGGATTGTATTTTCTATTTTTGTAAAGCAGGCCATTGGTATTTTGATAGGGATTGCATTGAATCTGTAGATTGCTTTAAGTAATATGGTCATTTAACAATATTAATTTTTCTAATCTATTAACAGAGGATGCCTTTCCAATTTTTTGTGTCTTCTTTAATTTCTTTTATCAGAGATCTTTCACTTTCCTGGTTAAATTTATTCCTAGATTTTTTCATAGCTATTTTAAATGGGATTGCTTCCTTGATTTCTTTTTTAGCTAATTTGATGAATAGCCATTTTAATGGGCATGAAGTGTAAACATTAACTTTAGAGTTGAATTTGCAAATAAATTACGCATGAAGTTAATTTAAGAAATGTTTTGAGCCCCGGCTATATACAGAGCACTGTTATACTCTGTGGGAATAACAAGGATGAATAATATATATTGAGTCTCTAGGTGATTTTCAGTTTATTTTTCTCCTCTCAACATATTTGTGAACAAGTAAATCATCTTATAATTTTCACTGGGTGGTTTGAAAAATTAATCCAGAGACCTTATGCCAAATTTATTGAAAATTGGTGGTGGAGATAAAAATGTTTATTAAACTAATTTCCCAATGGGTATGGTCAAATTCTAATTATATAGTTCTCATTTGAAATATTCATGGTAGGGATTTTTTCAACTCAAATTCATTTTATAGTTTAGATAGGGCCTGATAGAACTATTTTAGTATTCATTCTTCCTTTACTTCTTCCAAACTGAGCTTGGTAAATTGCTCTCTATTCTGAACAAAATGGGAAATGGGTTATACTTAACTGACCTTGATTTTAGTTTTTATGTTTGTTTCCAGATTTTTCAGTTCCATTATTGGGCAGAATAAGACAGGAGGTATTATATTAGCCACAGTTTCTAATTAATTTTTTTTTTGCAGGTTAGAATTGTTGAAAGAATCCTGATACATTCCTACAATGGCCACTGCCCAGCTCTCTCACTCCTTCACAGTACACAAAGCATCTAAGGTATTTGTTAAGAATTAAAAGAAAATCAATGACCATTTAGTGAGTTAGTTCAGAATTTTAATCTTTGTGGTTTTTTTAAGCAGCAATTTTATCAGTTAATTGGCACATAATATTCTGAGAGAGTATGTGTTCATTTTAACTGCCTAATGGACTGAAAATATACGGAAAATTAAAATAGATTTCTTCTACAAAGTAACTTACTGATTGCTTGTTTCATGTCTATACAGTATTAATATATTTAGATCTTCTAGAGTAAAAGATATCAGAAACAAATAGATGTTTAAAGAAAATGGTTCTTTGTTAGACATTTACTTCCTGAAGCAATTAGGAAACTTTTGTTATACACCGTGATGTAATTATAAGAACTGAAGGGGAGAGCACTGAGAGAAACACATGCTAGGAGCCTGGGGGAGCATGTCCTGGATTGGCAATCTTGCTGGGTTCACCTGGACAAGTTTAGCTTGTCCCATGACATTCATTAATACATCATTTGTTTATTCACTGAGACTGAATAATATTTAATATATATGTAATACTATGTAATTCACTGAAAGAATACAAAAAAAGATCATCTTCTAGAAATTTATAATCTGGTTAAGGAAGTAAGATTTATGGGAGTTAAGTCAATATGAAAAGCAGTGTATGATTTACATATATATGAAAAAGAGTAAGGCAATACAAATGATAGTAATTTAGAGAGTTAGTGTGGATTGGAATGGTTTAGATATTCCTCTTGAAAGAGGTAGGATTTAAGGTGGACCATTAATGATAGAAAGAATTTAAGTAAGGCTGGGCGTGGTGGCTCACACCTGTAATCCTAGCACTCTGGGAGGCCGAGGCAGGCGAATTGCTCGAGATCAGGAGTTCAAAACCAGCCTGAGTGAGACCCTGTCTCTACTAAAAATAGAAAGAAATTAATTGACCAACTAAAAATATACATACAAAAAATTAGCTGGGCATGGTGGCGCATGCTTGTAGTCCCAGCTACTCAGGAAGCTGAGGCAGTAGGATCGCTTGAACCCAGGAGATTGAGGTTGCTGTGAGCTAGGCTGATGCCATGGCACTCTAGCCTGGGCAACAAAGTGAGACTCTGTCTCTAAAAAAAAAAAAAAGAATTTAAGTAGAGGAGAGAAAATTCCATGAGAAAAACCTAGTATGTGCCATGGCTCAGAATAGGAAATAAGCATGGCATATTCAAGGAATAGCAAAGAACCCATCCTTATTGGAGTGGAAGGCTCATTATGTTGGACAAAAGTAGGAAATAAAATTGGATAGGAACTTTGGGGACAAATTAATATGGATCTTAAAAGCCAGGCTAAGGAATTTATGCTTTATTCTGTAGTCAATGGAAAGTCAGATGGTTTTATTAGAGTAAAACAATTATTTTTACAAATATTAAGCTGTAGCAGAGGTAGAAAAGATTGAAGTTGAAGAGGAATTAGGACAGAGAGAAAGCATCTTCTTTCTGAGTCATATTCAATATACTTACCAAGCAGATGTCTGATCTCATTTGGCTTCCTAAGTGTGCTTAGTTCCTGGGGGAAAATACTGAGCTGGATATATGAATTGCAATCAGCTTAGCAGTTATTTTTCTCACTGTAAATTAACAAATTGATCTTTTAATACAAACAAATCTTTGTTGTTTGGACTGCATGAACTACTTGCCGGAATAAAATTTAAGTGACTATATGATTTTTGCTATTTGATACTGCAAACAACAACAATAATAATTATAGTATCTAACATTTATTCAGCACTTATCATGTACCAGGCATTGTGCTAAGGGTTTTATATTATTATTTCAAGTAAACCTTGCAATAAGGAGGAAACTAAAGCTCAGAGAAATAAAGTAACTTGCCCAAAGTCATGTAACTTGACAGGTAAGCCATCAAACATCACTTATATTAGCACAGTATCTTATTAAAATAATTTATAATAGTGTTTTCTATTATCAAGCCGTAGTGTTTTCATGTATTAGACATTTATAAAAACATCAAAAATAACTCTTAAATTGTGAGACCAGCTGAGCTGAGAAAAATATCCCTGGAGTATAAGAGAACTCTAGTTAAGCAAAAGACTTGAACAGACACTTCACAAAAGAGCAGATCAAAATGGCCAATAAACAAATGAAAAAGTATTTGAACTTCATCAGGGAAATGAACATTAAAATCACAATCAGAGAACACTATACACCCACCAAAATAGCTAAAAGTTTTAAATATCAGAAAATACCATTTGTTGTTACGGATGTGTAACAATCAAAACTCTTTAACACTTGTTGTGGGACTGTAAATGGGCACGACCTCTTTGGAAAATTCTTTGGTGGTATCTCATAAAGCTAAATATTCACATTTTATGAACATGTACTCTCAGTAAGAAAGCCTCTGTAGAGGCTTTTTCCAACTGTTGATCTTCATTACTAGGAATGGCCTTTTAGATTTTATATTTAAAGTAAATGTCTTTTTTTTTTTTTTGAGACAGAGTCTCACTTTGTTGCCCAGGCTAGAGTGAGTGCCGTGGCGTCAGCCTAGCTCACAGCAACCTCAAACTCCTGGGCTCAAGCAATCCTTCTGCCTCAGCCTCCCGAGTAGCTGGGACTACAGGCATGAGCCACTATGCCCGGCTAATTTTTTTTCTATATATATTGGTTGACCAATTAATTTCTTTCTATTTATAGTAGAGACGGGATCTCACTCTTGCTGGTTTCGAACTCCTGACCTTGAGCAATCTGCCCGCCTTGACCTCCCAGAGTGCTAGGATTACAGGCGCGAGCCACCGCGCCCGGCCTAAAGTAAATGTCTTTATACTTTCAAGTTATTTAGTTTTACAAATGGGTTATTCAAGCATTGCCTCTAAGTTTTTGAATGTTTTCAGTAAGTTATTATATGCGTGCTATGCTAATTATTATCCAATTACTCTAAAAAACTTTAATTTTTCAATATCTATGGGTACAAAAAGCAATTTTCTGAAAAATTTTATGGACACACACATCCAACACATCATATGTGCAAAGTAATAATGTTATTATATACCTTTTAAACAACTGAATACAATATGATTTGACAAAAAGGATGAAGTAGTAATATATTTGCCACTATATAATATACCAAAGGAGTGGCATTCTTATATAGCAAAATCATATCTAGAATGTCCAAAAGATATTCTAGAACCAGATATACAAATGTAGAAAATATTTTTGGAAGTCCTTTTTCATCTGAAGGCTTGTTTGTGGGCAATACGCAACAGATTTATTAAAACTTCAACAGTTAGGCCGGGCGCCGTGGCTCACACCTGTAATCCTAGCTCTCTGGGAGGCCGAGGTGGGTGGATCGTTTGAGCTCAGGAGTTCAAGACCAGCCTGAGCAAGAGCGAGACTCCATCTCTACTATAAATAGAAAGAAATTAATTGGCCAACTAATATATATAAAAAAATTAGCCGGGCATGGTGGCACATGCCTATAGTCCCAGCTACTTGGGAGGCTGAGGCAGTAGGATTGCTTGAGCCCAGGAGTGTGAGGTTGCTGTGAGCTAGGCTGATGCTATGGCACTCACTCTAGCCTGGGCAAGAAAAGTGAGACTCTGTCTCAAAAAAAAAAAAAAAAAAAAAAAACTTCAACAGTTGAAACTGTGTAGTATAGTAAAAAGACCCCTGAATTTGAATAAGTAAGGCAATCAGAGACTTAAGAGTTCTAGCACTTGCTAGGTCTGTGATCTGGCACTATCACTTACCTTTCTAGATTTCTTTTTGGCACCTGTAAAAGGAGTGCATTATAGTAGATTATTTCTAAGGTCCTTCCAACTTTAAAATATTGTGCAAGGCAAAAAAAAGGAATTTAAATTTTGATTTACCCAGGCATTGTCTAAGCTTTAATCTGATAAAGAAAGAGTGATACTCTTCTGCCTGTTTATTATTAAGGCCTTGACTATTAACATTAAAATAATTCCAAATAGATTAGTGTATTCTCACTAAAATTGTACCAGCTATAAACTTATTTTGTCACTAAATTTTGGAATCCTCTGGAGCCTAACCAAATACATTTCAGAATTTGGAGGCTTACTGGTAATAGTAAGTTGTAAGACTTGTTCTTAAAAAGAACTTCATCAACTTTTGAGGACTAGTACTTTGCCACATATGTAAGATACTTCTGGCAGTCCTAGAACTGGAGTGATTTTCTTTTTTTCCTAAAGCATTTAATTATGGAAGAAAATCATTATCCAAGTTTTGGGGGTTTTCTATTGCTTTAAGGATTATATCCAGTTTCTTTAATGTGACACTCTAAATTTGCCACAATTTGGCTTCTACCTCCTTCTTCTTTTTTTTTTTGAGACAGAGTCTCACTATGTTTCCCGGGCTAGAGTGCCATGGCGTCAGCCTAGCTCACAGCAACCTCAAACTCCTGGGCTCAAGTGATCCTTGTGTCTCAACCTCCTGAGTAGCTGGGACTATAGGCATGCACCACCATGCCCGGCTAATTTTTTCTATATATATTTTTAGTTGACCAATTAATTTCTTTCTATTTTTAGTAGAGACGAGGTCTCACTCTTGCCCAGGCTGGTTTCCAACTCCTGACCTTGAGCGATTCGCCCGCCTCGGCCTCCCAGAGTGCTAGGATTACAGACATGAGCAACTGCTCCGGGCCCCTACTTCTTATCTTCTCTTCCACTCTCCCCTGCTCAAACTCTCAGGCTCAGCTAAATTGATCTGATCCTTGTGCTCCTGATATGTCATAGAATTCTTGACCTCTTGTATTTACTAATGCTATTCTTCCTTGCCACTTCTCTGAATTCTACCTTTCTTCAGGGCCCAGCTAAGTCCATGCGCCCTTATGGAATTTACAATCCAGCTGGAGAGAAAAGACTTGGATATAAAAGAAGATTTACCACACAGGATAGCAGAAACTTAATGTCAAATGAGTGTAGAGACATTAGAAGCTATGGGAGCAGTTGGTTAACTGAAAATGGACTTGGGTAGGAAGGATTGTGGAGAAAGTGAGACTTAGGGAATGGAAAGAAATGCATTCCTGGCTGAAAAGAACTGTATAAGACCACATTTTCTGAACTTATTTGACCAACAAACACTTAAAACTTTTACTGAGAGTACATGTTCATAAAATGTGTATATTTAGCTTTATGAGATACCTCTTTCCTCTTTGGAAAAGAATTTTCCAAAGAGGTCGTGCCCCTTTACAGTCCCACAACAAGTGTTAAAGAGTTTTGATTGTTACACATCCATAACAACAAATGGTATTTTCTGATATTTAAAACTTTTAGCTATTTTGGTGGGTGTATAGTGTTCTCTGATTGTGATTTTAATGTTCATTTCCCTGATGAAGTTCAAATACTTTTTCATTTGTTTATTGGCCATTTTGATCTGCTCTTTTGTGAAGTGTCTGTTCAAGTCTTTTGCTTACTTTTCTATTTGGTTGTCTCTCTTAAGGAATTTTGGGAGATCTCTATAGATCCTGGATATGAATCCCTTTTTCAGACATATATATTGAGAATATTTCCTCCTACCCTTGAGTTGCCTCTTTGCTCTTAATAGTGTATTAATGCACAAAAGTTCTTAGGTTTAATATAGTTGAATTCATCAATATTTGGAAAATACTTTTAAATTATACTGTATTGACACAGCATCAGCTAGATAGAGTTCATGAGATATGTTTTGTGCTTGGCTTAAAGAAGACAGCAAAAAGCAGCCTCATAGAGTAATTAATTATGACAAAAATGATTAAATTATTATTGTTATGTTAATACAGATACATAATAAACATTGAAGAGTATGACAGACATATGTTGAAATAGCTCAAGACACCCAGCATAAATTATCCATTAGCAAATATTTTATATGCAAGATGATTGTTGGTAGATACTCCTTACATAGTGAAACAAAAATTCATGTATCTGTCTCTTTTTTTTTTTTTTTTTGAGACAGAGTCTCACTTTATTGCCCAGGCTAGAGTGAGTGCCGTGGCGTCAGCCTAGCTCACAGCAACCTCAAACTCCTGGGCTCAAGCAATCCTGCTGCCTCAGCCTCCCAAGTAGCTGGGACTACAGGCATGCGCCACCATGCCCAGCTAATTTTTTTTTTCTATATATATTAGTTGGCCAATTAATTTCTTTCTATTTATAGTAGAGATGGGGTCTCGCTCTTGCTCAGGCTGGTCTCGAACTCCTGAGCTCAAAGGATCCGCCCACCTCGGCCTCCCAGAGAGCTAGGATTACAGGCTTGAGCCACCGCGCCCGGCCTCTTTTTTTTTTTTGAAACAGAGTCTTGCTTTATTGCCCAGGGTAGAGTGGGTGCT
>VSMD01044923.1:0-80159 GCA_008750895.1 Mirza zaza | reverse complement strand
TAATAAAATGTGGTATATGTATACCATGGAGTACTATTCAGCTCTAAGAAACAACGGTGATATAGCACATCTTATATTTTCCTGGTTAGAGCTGGAACCCATACTACTAAGTGAAGTATCCCAGGAATGGAAAAACAAGCACCACATATATTCACCAGCAAACTGGTATTAACTGAGCAGCACCTAAGTGGACACATAGGTACTACAGTAATAGGGTATTGGGCAGGGGGGAGGGGGGAGGAGGGCGGGTATATACATACATAATGAGTGAGACATGCACCATCTGGGGGATAGTCATGCTGGAAACTCAGACTTGTGGGGGGAGGGGGGGAAAGGGCATTTATTGAAACCTTAAAATTTGTACCCCCATAATATGCTGAAATAAAAAAAAATTGATTTTAAAACAAACAAACAAAAAAAAGAAGCCTGAATCTGAATTTGTGGACCTTTCCCTATGGACATATGCATTGCCATAGATAGAAGAAACAATGATAATTACAAATATATCAAAATAAATAAAATTATTTCTAGAAAAAGGTTAAGTTGCTCAATCTCTCCAAATGTAAAAGGGGAAGGATTATATAAATGTCATATGTTTATTTATTTTGAGTATTAAGTGAGATAAAAATATATATACAAAGCTACTGGAGTAGTCCCTGGCACATATTAAGCACTCAAGAGGTTGGCCCAATCACTATTTAGAAGCAGCGTAGTATTATGATTAGTCAGCTCTGACACTTGCTTTGACCAGTTACTCAAGTTTTCTACCCTCTGTATCCTCATCTGTAGGTGGTTTAGTGTGACCATGCCTGGCACTTAGTTAGTATGCAATAAATGGTAGGTATTATTAACATTAACAATAAGTTGATACAATGAGTTAGGGGGTGGAGATGAAATTCATGGAAGCTAAATAGTCGGATAGATGGGACCGAGTGGGAATTTTCCATCTGTTTTTTCCATTAGTCGGGATCAGTTGTCTAGATTGGTAGGGTGACAGAGTGTGCTTCTCACCATTCTGATATTCAACGGAGCTAGAGACAGGGGACCTAGAAAAGACAGGTGCACCTAGAATCACCACAGGCGAGTTATTTAGAGGTAAAGCTGAGAAACAGAAGTAAAGGCAATAATCAGCTGTATTTACCGTCCAAAACTATGTAGAGAAAAGGAGAGATCATTTCATTTTATTCATTTGAAAGAATATAACGAAATAAATTAATTAAATTTATGGGCTTATGGATTCATTAACTTCAGCAAGCATCATAGTTAGACTGTCAAATAGCAAAAGTGGTTAACTCCAAAACAATAATTAGAATGATGGATGGTTACAGAAAGTTACAGTTCATCAAAAGTAATTTACAATAGCTGTTGTTACAAGTTTATGTAAGGAGTCTTTAGTTGTATTTGTTATATAAGAAGCACTAGGATCTTTTTTGTAGGGCTTATTATAATAGCAGATCTGAGAACCTTTTTGTTAAAATCTGGCGATTGGGTGATTTCCGAAATGTAAGCGTGTGAAATAGGCAAATGGATTTGAACTGAAAACATGATAAAAGTATCAAAATTCTATAAACCTAATCTGCTTTTAAGAAGTATCATCTTGGACTAGATTATCAGCTCTAGCTCAGCCTTGTCTGAAAGGTGATTCAATTTAAAAATGAACTTAATAACTACATGTGCTTTCTTTGAAATGACAAGTGCTAAATCTGTGAGTCTGTGCCCCCAGCACTGGCAGAGCGCCCCCTCCTGGACAAGCAGGGCCAGGGGCCCCAGGGGTCCTGCTCCAAGGGTGGGGATCAGGCAGGGCTGACCGTAAGTCATGGGTCAAGGTGATGTTGGAGAATCCTAGGACTGAAAATCAACAAGCAGGAAGCCCTTGATTGGTCCTCCGAGAAAGACCAAGAGGCAAGATGGAGGCTAGGAACACAGGTTCAGATCATAAGACCGTGCAAACCTGGGGAGGGACTGAAGAAGTACGTGGTCCTCTTCTGGTCCGCTGGAGTGGAGTTTCAGGTACATCTCAGGTCATACTTGCAAGCCTCCACCCAAGCTCTGATATATGGAAAGCACAAATTCCTTCCGAGTCCTAAGGAAGCCATTCAGGAGGGTAAGACTGAGGCTTGCTTTCTGGGGACCAATGTAGCATTTAACTTCCCTTGAACATGGCATATCATCATCTGGTAAATTGTTAAGTAGGAATAGCTTATAACATGGAAAAATAGGGCTTTGGGGGCCAGAGTTGAGTGCTACTATTCATTATTAATGTAATCTAGCCTGGATGAGGAGTGATTCCTTATGGCTGCTGACTCATGCTCTTCTCTCTTGGAAGGATCTTGGGAAGTGGAGGGTGCAGTGTCCCATCCTTCCCTTGCCTGTCCTGCCTGCCTTGGCCTGCCTGTGTGCTACCTCTGCCTCTGCTTTCTCCGCCACCTGGCCCGGCCCTGGATGTGCGTGGTGGTGTTTGCGCCAAACGTTGGTCTAAAAACACTGAAAGAGGGCCCTGCCCTATTTCTCTGCCATTTATCAGACCCAAATTATGTGGACACTACTGGATTTCTTTAAAACAACTTCAGTTCTGTTCTTGAATGAATCAAGAAAGATTACGAAAACAAAAACAAAAGCAACCCTACCCTTTAGGGATGTACTGGCTTTGGAAAACTTAATTGCCTCATTGGATAAGACAAAAGGTGAGGCCAGGTAGGTGAGGGGATGACCTGAGTGTCACTCTCATCCCCAGGGACACGCCTGTCACTCCATTATCACCCTTATCTATCAAGACCCTCCTACATTTCAGAACTTCTCTGGCGTTCAAAAACCTTCCAGTTTTAAAATCAGAATCTAGTTCTCTAGGTCTAACCCATCCAGATTTCCCCACTTCCTATATTTTTTGTCTTTTGGGTTATTTTATAATGCCTATTTAAACTGAGCAACAATCTATAGATATGCAAGAAAATCTAGAGTTCATTTATGAATAATTTAATAGATGACCTATTCTTTCATTACCTTTTAATGATGGTTTTAAAACAAACGTATGGGGCAATGTCTCCCCCTGCCCTGCCCCCAGCAATCACCATTGAACCTGATCATGTTTTGGGTCTTTTAGATGAGAATTATTTTATTCACATGAATGGCAAACTAGTGTCGGATTAGATGGAAAAACTTTACTAGAAGGAGGGCTGTGTCCAAGCTCTTTTTACACCAACGTAACCAGTAAGTGACACTGTCCTTGCAGTTGCCGGGGGCAAAAGATTGTATTACTGCCTTTACAAGAGTAGCACATCTGAGGGGCACACACTTTTCACCTCTAATGACTTCTTTTTATGCAAGCAGAGTAGAGTGATGAGAGGAGTGTGGAGGCAGGTTGGGTCCAAATCCTGGCTGAGCGACCACTGGCAACTCACTTATCTGCTCTGAGCCTTGCTTTCCTCCTTGGTAAAACGAGGATGATGATGTTGACTCATATACTTGTCCAGATTAACAACAAACTGCCAGGCCCCTAGAAAGTGCTCAGTGGGGTTCAGGCTCTGTCTTTGTGCTGGATACCCCTCCCTGTTGGGGCACTGCTGCCCACCTGGGACCTCAGACTCTATCAGCAATGCGAAAAACATGCCTTTCTCACTGACAAATGCTCTCAGCCTCTGTTTGGCTTGCTTGGAATTGGTTTGACAGTATCTCTGGCTGACCCATAAAGAGAAGGATTTAGAGAAGGTTGAAATGCATCAAATGCAGTCCCGTCTCCACAAAGAAAACACTTCGCCGTGCTTCTATAAAAAGACTGCTGAAACATGGTGACTTGCCAGCATCAGCCCGGGGTTGTGACGAAGCTGAGGTTCTTAATCCCTGCCCCACAAAAGGTTTGACCTAGCCTGCTAGCCATACCTGTGGAAATAAGGGTGATGGTATAGTGGATAAAAACAGGAATTGTTTTAACTTAATTTTAACACTTTGTTATATTTTGCTTCTCTTGCATTCCCTAGCACCTTAGCAGTAGTTAAATTTGTAAAAATGAGGCTGAAAAATCCAAGCCACTTCCTTCCCTAGGGATGGAGAGTACTCTTTTACCAAAGAGGAGTGCGATCCTAGCCCACATGGCTGAGTGCTTAACTAAGTGCCAGACGCTAGTCGAAGCTCTTTTCAGGGGCTTAGATAATTATAAACATGGTTCTACTCTATTTTCTTCAGACTGTTCTAAGTGCTATTCTAAGCACTATTTTACATGCTAGAGTATTTTAAGTACGTTTCAGGTGCTCAGAATATTCAAAATATTTTTCAGTGTTTCCTCAGAGCCACCCAATGAGGTAGGCACTCTCTACTCACCACATTTACCCTTTCTGCTGGGACACTTCAGGCCAGCCCACTGTCCTTCCTTGGTTGAATGATGCAGTAGGCTTCTAACTATTGTTTCCATCTCTTCTGCACACACCAACTGATGTATGCTTTTAAAACATAATCAGATCATATCAAGTCATTTTTCACATCATAAAGAGAAGATATGACAATAACAATACAACATGCAGACAAAAGCCTCCTCCTACTTCCCAACACACTTAAATTCCCAATTCTTTATCCAGACTTCAAAACCCCTGGAGGATCAGGTCTTTCATTTCCCACTCTTGACCTTCCTCACTTGGCTTCAGCCACAGTGGTTTCCTTGCTGTTTCTCAACCATGCTAAACGCAGTCTGCCCCAGGCCCTTTGCGCTTCCTGTTCCCAGTGCTTGGGATGCTCATCCTCACTCTCATTCTCTCTCTCTCTCTCTCTCTCTCTCACTTCACTGAGGTCTCTGCTCACATAGTCTCTCTCTTGAGAGGACTTCCCTGACCGCCTGTCTGAAATAGCACATCTGTCATTCTCTAACCTCTTACCCTGCTTTGTTTTCCTTAATGGAATTTATCATTATGAATGAATCTATTTTTATGCATTGATTATCTGTCTCCTTTCTTTAGAATGTAAATTTCATGAGGGCATGGACTTTGCTTTCTTCATTGTTGTACCCAAGCACTTAGAACAGTGCCTGCCACATAGTAGTGCCCCATATAAATACATTTTATCGAGATATTATTTAAAAACAATAGATTGCACCCATTTAAATGAAAATTTTGATGAGAAAACCTGTGTAGCCACTACTACAGTCATGAGATAGAACAGTTCCCCACTTGGTCCTCTACAGTCAGTCCCTGTCCACCCCCCAGGCCCAGGAAGTCACTAATATACGAATTTCTATCGCTATAGATTAGGTTTGTCTTTTCTAGAATTCCACATAAATGGAATCTTACCGTGTGTATTCTTTTGTGCCTGTTTTTTTTTTTCTCAATATAAATGATTTTGAGATTCATCTGTCTTTGCATGTGCCAGTAGTTTGTTCCTTTTTACTGCTGAGCACCATTGCCCTGTATGGATGCAGTTTACCAGCTCACCTGCTGCTGTGAATACCTGGCTTCTTTCTAGGCTTTGGCTATGATGAATAAAGCTGTTATGAACATTTATGTTCAAGTCTTTCTGAGGACGTATGTTTTCATCTCTCTAGTAAATACCTAGGAGTATCTTCATATATATTTTGAATGAATTTCATAAATGGGGAATTGGAGCCTCAGAGAGGGTAAGTGACCTTCCCAAGAACACACAGCCAGTTAGTGGTGGAACTGGGGTTTGCACCTGGATGGTTTAAGTCCAAAGTGCTTCAGTTTTGAATCTTGCATTGAAGGTAAATTTGTTTCTATAGCCCAAGGCAGCTGAGGGGTCTGGCACATGCCTCAGAATGGCCAGCCCTCTGCTTTTGGAGACGTGACAGTAGGCTGGGGCCTGAGCACAGGTTGCATACCCACTTGCCCCCGATTCCCTTCTTTCTCTGACCCACTTCCTGCTCCTCTTCCCCAGCTTTCTCCTCTGTGCAATAGTGGCTGGATTGAGGGGAAAGCTGCTGTTGCTGCTATTGCAGTCCCTATTCTAACTGGAACACGTGCCATGTTCTCCTCTCCTGGAGGCGTCTCAGTTTGCACACAGGTGGGGCCCACGTTGCTCATGGGCCCAGACTCAGCTCATCAGCTGGGCTGGGGTAGCTTTGCTGTTGTATCTTCCATGTAGATGGTGAGAAATGGACACTAGATCTCAGCTCCCTGTTTGGTAAAGAAACCCTTTTCTTCCTCAGCTGGGACTCTCCACTGGGTGCTTACAAAACATGTGACACAGATTATTACAAGGGATAGAATCCCTCAGCAAACGACAGCCTAATTGGAAGGACGGTGAACAGATGTACACTAATGCAGATTCTATAAAAACGTTACTGAAATAAAACTACCTGTCTATGCATGTTCTTCCCCATTCTAGCAGTGTAGAAAGCGCATGGCAGTGGTAAATGTTTTATACCAATGGATTAGAACTCAAGGAAGAGAATGAAGAAGAGTAAATTTCAGTGATGTTTAGCATTATGCCTTTTGAGGAGTAGTCAGAGCAGAGAAAGGTAAAAGAGGCTGCAGGCATTGCAGGTGCTGGGGCATCAGGTATTTTAGCAATTCCCAGATGATTCTGATGCTTGTCATCAGGGAAGGCATGATCCATACAAGAAAGAGTAACTCAAGCCCAGCATCTTCGTCTATGAGCAGGGTTCTGTGGTAGCCAGTGAAGGTAACTGACTAGAGGCCAGCTGAGGTGCCTGGTTCCTGGGCTGAGCCTCCTGGCCAGTGGCCAGCCATCCACAGCCACACTTGACCCTCTTTAAAACCATCTCCACGGAATCCCACGGGAGATGAATCGACAGGTTAATGTATTGCTTATAATACATCCCCCTTGCCTCCTGCAGTGTGTTGGTTCTGATCTTTTTGTACTGAATGCTCTGTAGCTCTTGTACATAAGAACTCCCTGTTGGTTTGTGTTATTGCATTTGCTGTTTAGTATTTTTGTCTTCTGTGCTCTTTTGCGTCTCTCAGTTCCAAAATGAACAGTCTGATGTTTCCCCCTGTCCTCTACATCATAGAGTTGTTGGGGAATTAAATGAGTTAATGCATGTAAAGCACTTAGAACCAGGCATGGCACACAGTAATCACTCAATAAATGTTAGTTGTCATCATTGTTGTCATTGTCATCATCATCATCCTCATCACCATTTCATGAGATCATTCTCACATTTGTATAAATACACACATATGATTAAACCTCTGTTCAGATGCCTTTAGTGACTCTCAGTGCTCTATTTAATAGGGCACAACCCCTAGCCTGGCAGCCAAGGGGACCTCAGCCTTCCTTGTCAATCTCAGCTTTCCCCTTCACCTCTGCAGTGTTAGAATTAAGCTGCATTGCCCACTGCTCCTTCCCATGCTTTTCCACGTTTCTTCTTATACTAGACTTCATGCTTGGAGAGCCCTTTCTTAAAATATCATATACCATGACCATCCTTCAGTGCCCATGGCAAAACACAAAAGTTATCACCTATTCTAAGGTTTCTCCAACCCTCTTTGACAGTATTGACATTTTCCTCCTGTGAAATTTCAGGAGGTTACCCATGTCATTTATCTGCACTTCCCTTGTAGCACTTAATACATTCTCCCTTGTGATGGAATCAATTGAGCTTGAGTCTTCTCTCCCCTATTAGAGAACAAGTGCAATGGCTTTTGGACATATCTATGAATTATATACTTCTTTATATCCTCACCCTGTTCTGACTGCTCCTTCACCAACACAGGGACCTGTGTATAGTGGCATGTACGTTGGTTGATGAATAAGTAAACTAGGAACACCACAAAGGTGCCATGTGTACCAATCGGCCCTAGGGAAAGGAAAGAAAGCTTATGTACTTATGGCCCTCCTTTTCCAATCATTTCATAGCATATATTCCAAAATTTCCCCCTTATTTCCCCTTCCTCACTGCAATTAAAAAGTCTTAGTTCTGCATTGAATTGTTGGCTTATTAATATTTGATAGCTAATTTTCATGAGTATGCCAAAGGTTGATAATGGCTTAAGAGCCTTTTCTTCCATTTTAACCAGTACTATTAATAATTTCTAGTGCTCAGTCTGGGGGCACAGGGGATCCTTTGGTAAGTGGCTGTGGTATGAGGGCTCCCAGGATATGGCAGAAGTTTCTATAGTGGGTTTTCAAATCCACATGTGTACTAAGAAGTGTGTGCTGGCTGCAAAAATACACTCTTTTGAGATATTTGTCTCAGGGTTTTTTTTCCAAATATATGTAGATGCTGTGAAGAGTAAAATAAAATTATCTAAAGGAATTACTGAATACATACTTTCTTTCAATTTTCATGTTCTCAATTGTGGGATGCTAACATAAAGATGAAATACTATGTGTTGAGCTCAAGAAATTTTTGTTAAAAGAGAACTGCTCACACTCAATATTGTCTCTAGACTATGCTGTTCTGTGTGGTAGCCACCAGCTACATGCGGCTACTAAGCATTTGAAGTGTGGCTGGTGCAAGTGAGGAGTGAAATTTTAAATTTTATTTAATTTAAATTTAAAAACTGATACTGGACCCACCTATTGGAAAACTTTTTAAGTATGTTTGGAACAATTTGGATATAGGAATCTACTTTTTCAACTGTAAATTTTATGAACTCTAGCCACAGATCAAGTATTTCTGATGAAAATTTAGCATCTGAACTGAGGTGTTCAGTGAGTATGAGATATACACATGGTTTCAAAGCCTTAGTATACAAATATGTAATATCTTTTACTAACTTTTTATACTGATTACCTATTAAAATAATATGTTGGATACTTTGGGTTAAATAAAATGTTATTAAAATGTATTTCACCTATTTCTTTTTACTTTTTAAAATGTGGCTACTAGACAATGTGTCTTACATGTGTGCCTCACATTATATTTCTGTTGAACAATGCTGCACTAAACCGTGTCTCCCAGTGGTTAACGGTTAACTGATTCTTCCCCGCACCAAAGCTATTCACTCTCCTTATTCTCTGAGCTTCATATGGAACAAAGCGGTTCTATAATTACCTTAAAATAAATGATTCAGCAAAACTGCTGCCTCTCGTGCACACCTCATGAGCAGCCCTTTCCAAGGTCTCTTTGTTCCCCGTCCGTCCCTTTCTTTTAAGTCCTTATTTTAACCAGATCGTTATTTTTGTTGGCATCTTGCAAAACCTTGGGCACAGGACAGGGAGAAATACAAGATAGGGGCATGACGGAGGACTTCAAATATTCAGGACCGTATAGGCAGATCATGCAGCTAAACAGCAGAGTACCTGACAATGCATCGACAGGCTTTGCTGAAAAAGTCATCTGCTAAGATGTAGAAGAAGTGACAAGTGTCAGAATTGTGTTCAACAGGGAAGACCCAGGTTGCTGCAGTGGAGAAGACAGGGATCCTAGAAGAAAGTGATTCTATCCCTGGAGTTCATCAGAACGAAATGAAAAATGACGAGGCATCAGAAATTTTTTAAAAAGAGCAGTTGATGTGATTCCAGGGCCTATAATTCTAACAGAATGTTAGGGAGGTCTCAGAAAGTAACTCTGCCAGGTGCAAATGTTCTCAGGAAGGAAGACAAAAAGATATTTAAGCACATATCTTCTTGTCTTCCTTCTTGAGATCATTTGCAATTGCATTAGGGATGCTCAGGGAGCTTCCTCAAGAGCACAGAGGCAAAGAGGACACCTACCACAGATGGACAGAAGGACACGTGACCAAGAGGAATATGACAGAGTGGCAGCGACATGTAAGAACTGTTCCTAGAGGCTGAGCATTGAGATCAGCTGATGCTTGTGAAAAATAATGGCAACACCAAGAGCTATGTTAGTTAGGCTGGTGGAGAAAGAGTCACAAGAAGGGAGAGAGTGTGGCTCGCCCTCCCTCCTTGGGGGCCACACTTGATCTTTGTTCTGAGATTGGAGAATGAGTATTAATTGATAACATGGAATTGGGAGTTCATTATGCCCAGCCTGGATCAGTTGCATCCCATGGGACCAAGAAGCAGTGAGTAAGATCACTTAACTTCTGATAGGATCTTTAAAAGATTAGGAGGACAAGAAAGGTGCTCAGGACCGGACTGGGAGCACGGAGAAGGCATATGGAGTTTCCACACTCAAAAGTGAAGAAAGTGGATTGTAAAGACTCCAGGGTGGTGAGTTTTACGCCAACTCTAGGCAAGACTCCAGTATGGAAATATGAAGAGGGTAGTTTGTGAAACATTAGAACAAACTTGGAAAAAAGGTATCAGTGGTCAGTGAGAGCCAGTTTAGGTTTAGCAAAAATAAGTCATCTCATCTACTATACAGCATAGTGCCTCCAGCTAACAATTCTGCGTTGTATATTTAGAATTTTCTAAGATGACAGATCTTATATTAAATGTTCTTTACTATAAAAATCAAGGAATACGTAAAACTAATAAGAAAGCAAGCAGGAGGATACTTTGGGAGGTAAAAGTATGTCTGATGTCTTGATGGTAGTGATGGTTTCACGAGTTTATACTTAGCCCCAAATTGATGGAATTGTGTATATTATATATGTACAGCTTTTTACATGCCACTCATACCTCAATAAGGTGGTTTTTTTTAAAAAAATGATATCAGAATGGTTTATTTTTCTCAATTTGTTAGCATCATTGGACTGGAAGATTAGGTTCGTGTTTTATATATATTGGCAGTTCATAAGGCACTTAATAAAATCTCTCCTGAAAGTGTTGTGAACGAACATGAGAAATGAAAACTGAATGACACCAGAATTGTGCTTGGTAACTAATGCCCGTAATTAAAGGGCATTGATCATTTATTATTTACTAGAATGCAAAGTCCATGTGAACAGTCTTTGTTTCCTACTGTTTGTACAGCATGTATGTGCTTTACATATAATAGGTGATTGACAAATGTTTTTATGAATTATTGAAAAATATACATTATCTACTATTAATTATCATAGATTATCCATTTTCTAGTCATATATTATCTTTTTTGGTCTTATTCATTCAACAGTTTTGTCAATGAACTTAGGTAGAGTTAAAACAGACATACTTAGCAATTTGCAGATAGCTTACAGCTTGATAGTTAGCAATGGTGGGCCTCATCTAAGAAGATAAATTTTAGTAGGAACAAATGTGGGGCCCTGAACTTAGGTTTAGAAAACTAAGAGAACCAGCAGCAGTGGTATATGCAACAGTAAACTTGATGTGAGACAGGCTGGTGTGGCTGCTGAAGAGCTAATGTGAACTTGGGCTACATTGACATAGGCAAAGATCAATTGGAGGAGGGGTCTGCTAGGAAAATGAATGGGTCAGGGAGGAGCCTGGGCACCGTGTGCTGGAAGGACCTGCTGCGCCCAAGGGAGTGTGGCGCCTGGAGACACATTGTAGATGGCTTTAATTACTCGAAATGCGAGACAATTTTGCTACATACGAGTGACTTGCTATACATGGCCCAAATGAGGAACAATAAGACCAATCAACAGAAAATTAGAGAGATGTATTTGAGCCCAACAAAAGGAAGCATTTTCTAACAGCTAAGATGGGAGGGAATAGCACCAGAGGAAACAAGCTACCCCATCTCTAGAGGAATGCAAAGATGTCTGGATGACATTGGGTGTACCTGATCTCAGCATGGCCAGTCTACCACAGGGAGCATAACGTTTTGTTCATTCATTCATTTAAATGTTAATAAACGCATTGCTGATGATTTAAGAACTATGAAAAATAAATAACAAAGCCCTATTTTTATTTCCATAAATAAATTAGCTGCAATAGCCAGAGGCTGTGATACCTCCTAGTGGCTATGTGATCAAATAAGAAAACATTCAGTTTATTACCAGATGTTAAATTCTGTCACATTGTATTTCTGAAAAAAGTAAGGAAGTATAAAGAAAATAAATAACCATGAAAAAAAACTATAGAGACCTCATCTTGATTTCCTCTGAATTCTCCTTGTCCTTCTCTTCCTTTTTTTCCTTTCTCCCTGCCGACTCTTGCCCTTTTTCCCTGGGAGAATCCTTTCTTGACTCTGTTGTAGTCTTCAGAATTTTTTAAAACAGTTGATTTAGTTTAGACAATGGGAAAGTCAAGCAATTAATGAACATTTATGAACAACAGAACATTCCATGTGTGCTTAGCGCAGTTTTTCCAATCATAAGAACATGTGCACAGAGTGACCCTGTGGCGAGAAAAAAGAAGAAACAGGTTCCTAGCATCCTACCCAGGCTTGGGCTAGGTGAGGACCATTTTTAATGAGCACAATAATTGGTTGTGTACCACATTTGCTGGTAAAGGAGTTTGTTCTTAAGATGTTACACTACGATTTAAAAACAAATCAAAACAACTGAGCTCTTTTCATATATTAGTAGAGTATGACTATAAATTTCTTAACTGTTTCCATATCCCTGAAACTAATGCCAGTAGCAGTGTTGGTTGACATGGTGACAACACATTCCCCTAAATTCACAAACTCTAGGTGGTGTCAAGAAGCCCAAGAGATTCCCAGCCCAGCCTTAACCATTTTGCAGATGTGAAAATCGAGGCCCACAGAGATAACTGACTTAAAGAAAGTTGTATGGCTTCTCTGCAATGAACAATCTTTGACCTCAGAATTTTTCCTTCAGCTTGCTTATGTGACAAATATTTCCCATGTCTGATGAGATATTATTAGCAGCATGAGTAGGAAGGAGGAGAAGAGGGTGAAAGTGAACTCTAGCTTTGTTCACATTTTGTTATTCTCCCAATAAATTGCAAAAACCCTTTCCTCACACAGTCTAATCATCCCCTGTAGAAAAACCAGCCTAGCTTCACAAAGGTAAATCACAAAAAGCCATAAGGACTCGGTGCAAAGAACAAACAAACACCCCTACAGAGTTTGAATTACCTCAACTCACCCACATATGTAACAGTGGACTAGATTCTGGGTCATAGCCTGGTTTTGCAGCTTGAAAACAGGAGCTTTGTTTCCCTATTGTAGCCTTCCTCTCTCTGTCCCATGCTGGGTCCTTCTCATGCGGTCTGGCTAACCGGTTTGCTTCTCCTGTCTCAGAGTCAACAGGGCTTTGTAGCTTGGGGAGGGTGCAGCAGGGCTCAGCTTTCGGTAGCCCCCACACTAGCATCTGTCCTGCATCTCATGTTGGCTTTGCCTTTGGGGTCTTCCTGAGGCCTTTTAAGCTGAGACCACAGGAAGGTG
Source organism: Mirza zaza (assembly GCA_008750895.1). Taxonomy (NCBI): domain Eukaryota; kingdom Metazoa; phylum Chordata; class Mammalia; order Primates; family Cheirogaleidae; genus Mirza; species Mirza zaza. Next base: position 67,048 of record VSMD01044923.1, on the reverse strand, counting down.
ATGAGATGGATGGATGTGCCTCCAGGTCCCATGTTAACGGTGTTCGATTCAGTGATTATGTTCAATGTAAAATGACTGCATCATTCTAGGCAAGGAACATAGCTCCCAGGAAAATTCAGCGAGCAGTCTCCCTCTGATCTGCCTCATTGGAGCGCCCAGGGAAGCTCCTCACCTGTGGTCTCTGCAGCGTCCTGTGCTCACTCAGGGGAGAAATGGGAGAAAGCTGGTTTCCTGGGGTGGGTTCTCATGCCTCGAGATATGAGAAATAAGCCACAAGGTGCAAGCTCACAGCAAGGTCTCAAAGACAGGATTTAAATCTGAAACAAGGCAGAGTCCTGAAAGCTTTACCCACCTCAATCCACTTCAGAATGATGGGGCTTTTTAGTCATTAGCAGGGACATTTCCCAAGGTTTGGGGGAGGGGCCGGTGAGCTCCTGCTCTGCACCAGCGCTCTTAGAAAGGCTTACCTGGGCCAGTCGCTGTGCGCTGTGCTCAGTCAAGACACGTACTGCTATGTGCCAGATGCTACTTAACACATTTGAATTGTGTAACATCCTTTAATCTTTCAAACAACGGTATCATCCCCGGCTTGCAGAGAAGGAAACTGAATCACTGAAAAGCTAAGTCATTTGCCGAAGGTCACATACCTAGGAAGTGGCAGAACGAGGCAGCCTGGCTCCATGACCATGCGCTAACCGTTGTGCTCTGTTGTCCCGGCATCCTCCCTGTTAGCTGCTTCCCTGCTTCACGCACTCTCCTTGTGTCCTAGCCAACCTGACCATCCAGTTGTCCACAAGTACCGCCAGCCCTCTTGCACCTCTGTGCCTTTGCTCAGTTTCTGGTCCTTGGCCCTATTTGTTAAAAACCTACTTGTCAGACATGGCCAACCTCATACTGTTGCCCCTTCCATGAAGCCTACCTTACTTCTAGCTGTCGTCATTTTCTCACCTCTGTGTTTAAGGAACTCTTGTATCATAGGATCTAGTCTGTAACCTTCACAGCAAGTATCAGCTTGTAATCCTCTGTTCTATCTATCTATCTATCTATCTATCTATCTATCTATCTATCTTCATCATCATTTACCTATCTAATCTATTATCTATTCGTCAGGTCTCTCCCTGCCCTAGACTTTAAGGGAAGGAACTTTGCTTTTCTTAAAACTGGATACCCAACACCTATAACAGAGCTTGGACTGAAATATTTTCTGAGTGAATGAATAAATAAGTGAATAGGTGTTTGTACCTTTCCTTTAGTAGCTGTCACATTCTGCCTTGTGTTTTAGTTCTCTTTGTGAAATGTCTCTTTGCAAGACTTGATTATAAACCCCACAGACTCTAAGGTTTTGAGCATGGACAGTGTCCTATTCATCCCAGCATTCATCCTATGCCTAATATAATGTGCCTAGAGGTCACCAAATAGAAAGTGCTCATCAATGCATGTTTGTTCACTTGAATTGAAGGGGCCTCATGACACTTTCAGCCATCTGACACTGCCATTTATTTGAATGTTTCTGTGCTACTAACAAGTGTTTGCAACTGCATCTTTTTGCCTGCTGTAGGAGCCTTGGTACCATGGCAACCACACTGGTTTCACTTGGAAGCGTATCTTAGGAGCCGAAGGTTTTCCTTCTACCTGCTGCTATAACAGCCATGTGTGGAGACACTTGCCAAAAAAGGCTGTTGTTTCCACCTAAGCAAATTCAAGTAGGAAGAGCCCTTCACTCTGTGTACTCTGGCATGGTTTCTACCTGGCCTGCCACACTTGTACCTCTCAACCTGTTACCGATGGGTTATTTTGAGATCTATAATCATGATGTCAGATAATCAACCATGGTCATTCCATTGGTGCTCTCATTGGCTCAGAACACTAAAGTCCAGAACTCCAGCACCAGATGTGCTGGGAAAAGCATCTGCCAAGCTATGTTTCTTACAGACTGGACACAGCTGGCCATGAAGAATGCTGACTCTCAGCTTTTGGCTATGGTTCTCATCCTGCCCATAGGTAATCACTATTGTGGCCCAGATGCAAAGTAAACTTATTGGACTTGTTATATGTACCCAGATTTTCATTTTACAGCTGGACATTTTATGAGAATTGTCATGCCAGGATGTTGGCAGCTTTTGTGCAAGACAAGCGAGGCTCTAAGCCAGGATGGAGAAAGTCAAGTAAAGCATCTAGATGAACCAGAAGGAAAACTGGAAACACAGTAAAGCTCAAGGCAAAGTCAGGATCAAAGCACTGTTAGGTGAGCAGGAAAGGTATACATGAGACCCTGGACATGAAGAGAACTCATAGATAGAGCAGTAACTGTTAGAGACAGGTGCTTTGCCACACTGTCTACTGTTCACATTCTAGGGAGATGTAGACTCTGGAATGGAAGCATCAAGAGGCAGAGATTTTGGTCTGTTTTGTCCCCTAGTTGATCCTCAGCTGCAAGAACAGTTGCTGGCACATAAAAAGTGCTCAGTAAACATTTGGTGAATGAATAAATGAGCCCAGGACAGATAATTATTTTCATTTTATACTTATTTTGTAATGTATATTTAGCAAAGGCATTCACCCACACAATCTGATGTGAGCCTGTCACAGCATTTTGAGGGACTGTATTATCCTGTTTTATGAATGAGAGAACACATAAGGAGGCAGAGGGGCTGAGGGACAAAGGGTTGCTCAGCTGGGAAGTGGCACTGCATAGCTTCAGCCTCAATTCTGGAGCTCCTTCTGCTACTTGGAGTTGCCTCTCAGCAGAGAAGATAGCAGGGAAAAGCTTGGAGCTAGGGGCAGACCGACATCTAGCAGGAGGATTCATATCCTCCTTTTTCTGGGAACCAATGACTGCTTCTCCAATCAATGACTGCTTCTCCAATCAATGACTGCTTCTCCACCTGGGATAGCTCAAGGCTGGAAATGTGGCAACTCTTGATGCCATGCTGGCTCTGGCAAGCACAGTCTGGGTCCTAAACTGCTGCCTCGGAGTTCGGGGTTGGCTGTCAGGTATGAACTTTGCAGAGGAGAACCTGAGCCAGCAGTGGTGCCTGACTCTGTGGAGTCCTCCTGAGCCTCAGCCAATTTGTTTATTGGGCATTTCATCCAAGGCCTGGAGGGCTCCAGCTGAACCTGACTCACCTTTGCCAACTAGTCATTTGCCTTCATGAAACTGCCTTATAATAATAATAGCTTACACTTGTTAATGTTCTTTGTGTGCCTGGCACTGTGCTAACTGCTGTGCATGAGTTAGTCCATTCAGTCTTCACTGCAGCACTGTGAAGGAGACAGGATTGTTATTCCCAGTTGATAGATGAGGAAGGTCAGGCATTGATAATATCATCACCTGGCTCATTTAGCTTTGACCCGTTAAGGCTCTACTCAAATTTCAACTTCTAATCAACCTTCCTGACTACTTCAATCTGTGTTAAACTTTGCCTTCTCCAAAGTCATAAGAATTTTAACAATAGGCAATAAACACACTTGCATAGCTCATTGTTTACGTTGTTGGCACCCAATCTAGATTATGCATCTTTTGCGGGCAAGGACACCATATCCTACTTCTCATGTGTCTCTCTCCCATTTCTCCTGTCAGTGAATTTACTGAGTGATTAATGGACTTGGAGTTAATTTTCCAGGAATGGTGAAGTTATGCTGATCAAATCTTCTCCATCCTGTTTTCTCTTGAATTCACCAATAAGCATCTGCAAGCAGTTGATTTTGACCAGGGAATCCTATTTCATCAGCTTTTGTTTTAGGAATAGATTTCCATGTGGTGTTCTTATAGACCCTACTGGTTTCTACTTTCCTTTTATACTTTCTCTACATAAAATGCCAGAAAAGATCCAAATGATGTGATGTATTTGTTCCTAATTCACATACCAGATGACAGTCTTTCAATAAGATATTTAACTTCTTTAAACCATACTACTTTATCTGTAAAATGGGCTAATACCTACTTCATAAGCTTGTTGCAAGGTCTAAATGAAATAATGTATGCAAAGGGTCTGGCATCATAGGCTATCAACCTATGTTTAGTATGTGGTCAACAGTTGTTGGTGGAATATTAATGGAATATTAATATATATTTCTAGGCATTTTTCAGATGTTGACACAAGAGCTACTACATTTTTGTTTGTTTGTTTGTCCAGGGTAAGTTTCCAGGAGATGACTTGATTTTTATGTTCTGATGTGTTTTAAATTGCATATCATCTTAGCAAAAGGCATCACGATGCTAAGTTCTGCTTTAGACCTACAACAATTAAATTAGATGCCCTCAAATAGCTCCAAAATGATTAAATTGAGGGCTATTGGTAGTAGCAACCACAAATGAGAAAAAGGCAGTTATTTTGTGAATGTCTAAAACAGATAAAAAATAGAAGGTAAAATAATTTTTTAATATGTTGTCGTAGGAATGGAGAAAAAGAGACCAGCAACTGAAAGAGTAATTGAAATGTACAGATAATTAAGGAAAAGAAACCTTATTTTATCTGACAGTTTAAACTACATTTCTCACAATGCCTTGACTCAGAGATGCTGTCAGAAAACAAAATTGGCTGGTTTTAGTTTGGTACCTTTTTCCTTTCCCTGTTAAGTCTCCAAAGAGCTAAACAATAGTGAAATGCTAAAAAGATAGGCAAGTAAAAGGGAGGGAGATGAATAATGAAAAAAATTTTAAAAGGAGAAAAAAAAAAGCCCACTTCAGACCTTGGATCCTCAGCAGCTGAATCATCGAGTATTGACTGGGACTGCCTCCCAGGTTGGCCGATGTGACAGGTTCTACGCTCATTCCTCGTTTAGCAGTAGCCGCCATAGCATCCTAGTCTCATTGCTATCTGTGTCTCTGGCTCTCTTCCTGTGTGTGTGTGTGTGTGTGTGTGTGTGTGTGTGTGTGAGAGAGAGAGAGAGAGAGAGAGAGAGAGAGAGAGAGAGAGAGAGAGAAAACATAGTTTTCAGGAATTTGAGAGGTTGCTCATGTAATAGTCAGAAATAAGGATACAAGTGACACCTGGTCACTGGTGACTGGTCATGTGGCTGTTCCTCATCCCAGTCTAGGAGAGTGGAAGTGAAGGGCCAGGCTGGGGGAGCAGGACACTGTAGACATCGTAACTAGCTAGGTGTTTGGTTATGGTTAATGCCTGTGAAAAAAATTGCCTTTTGTCATCATTCTGTTGGCAAAGTCCACCTGACTTACTTGAACTGTCCTGCACCACTAGATTTCTTCACTTTTTACTTTGTTTGTCTGTTTTTCACCCAACTGGAAGCAAATGATGGAATTAAATAAGTCAAGAAGAATGGGACTGAGATTGAGTCATTGAGCTGTGCTCTCATTTCTACTCTGGTGACAGACATTCTGTAAAGGGGCTCCTAGCACCCACGGCTTAGCAAAGGGGATGGACCAGAGACCTGCTCCTGGAGGTGGGAGGTGGGGCCGGGGCAGTGAGATATTTTAGTACATGCCTATTACCTGCTCCAGGGAAACCCTTAAAACATTCTATTTTAAGGTATTTTCTGGCAGGGAACATTTATCTTTGAGTGACTTCTAAAGTTCTTTTAGCCATGGGAAGGCTGAAGTAGAGATGGCTGAGCGATTAGCTTCCAGGGTGATAAGCACTCTAGAATTTTCAAGGGAGAGGCTAAAGATAGCAAATTCCACATGCTGCACTTATTATCAGAATGCCAGGGGAGACGACTCGCGTTACTTGGGTTTCATTCATCTTCCAAAATATAGCCAGTCACATTTACACTCATTGCCAAGCCATGCCCCCTGGGTAGTGTTTTACGACCCCCTGGCATGGGCTGTATGGTATTCCTCTGGCATGTGGGATCCTCCTTTGGAGCCCATGAAGCAGCACACATAAGCCAAGTTATTATACAGAGATCCAAAAACATCTTTCGTTTGCCAAGCTCTCCCTAGTTCTGCTGATCTTAGTATCATTGCAATGAAGCCTTTATAGCCAGCTATTTAATAAAGACAGTATTTTTAAGAAGTAGCTTATTCGTGGCTTATCAAATCTGTGCTATTCACCCATGATTTTGATTCTTAGGATGTATGTCGGAGTCTTTATCACCCTGTAAGGATCAATACTCTCCTAAATTGTTCCCAACTTCCAATTTTCTCTCTTCTGTCTTCACATGATCACATCAGTCTTTACAGACTTCTGCCTTAAAAGCGTTCTCCATTACAGATCGACATAAGCTTCCTACTGCTCAGATGAAGGAGTCCAGGTTCCTTAGCTCACTGTCAGCTGGTTCCACCAATGTTTCCAGCCTCTTCCTATTAATCTTAGAATATTGGAGAGGAAAGTGATCTGAGGATGCCCAAGAGAAGACTCCTGTGTTATAGGTGAGGAGGCACATCCAGAGCAGTGGTTTGCTCTAGGTGACACCAGAAATTAGCAGCAGAACCCCTGGCATGGAAGTGCTGTGAGGTCAGGGGGTTTTGTTTTGTTTACTGCTGTGTCACCAGTGACCAGAATGGCAGGTGCTCGATACACATTTATTGAATTAATTCATGACACAGCCAGGTCTAGAGCACCAGCCTTGAGACTCTCAGTTCAGCCGTCTTTCCACCTTCCTGCCTCTTCCTCAAACCTCTGTGGTCCCCGCCTAATGGATCGGCGTCCCGTCCCCCAGGTGTTTGTCCAAAGCCTTCTTTCTAGCCTGACCATTCCTTTCAGTTTAATTCTTCCTTCAAGTCTCAATCCAGTCCTGCCACTCCTTGAAATCATTCCCAGCAGCCCCAGATCTTGGCTTCCTCTCCCTCCACAGCCCTGCTGTGGTATCTGTCTCCATGGTCACACTAACTAGACACTAAGGTGGACCCTTGTAGTATGAGAGGCGAGACTTAGGCACTATGGATCCCAGGGCTGCTTTGTGTTGCTGTTTTCCTCCGCCAGCACGTTCTATTGCTCACCCTCTTCGGCACCCTGTGTCCTGCAGGTGCTCTGCTCATGGCGAGCGTGGCAATGCCAATGAACCTGATGTTGATTTTCACGCAGTCTCTCACCAGCCTTGCACCACCTTCTTTTTCAACCCTGTAAGTCTCTATCATGTTGCTTAGTTAGATGCCTGCCTTCATTCATCTCCTGCCTGGAGTGCTTGAGCAGTGATAGTTGTAACAATTGTTTCTAGAGCCCATGGTGCACAGGAGTCAAGGGTGTTCAGAAGAGTGGCATCACAATTAGACTAGAATTTGAGTACTTTTAAAAGATTAGCAAGGGTTGGCCAAAGAAGGGCAAAGAAGGCATTACAGGCAGACACAACCTAGCAGGACAGCGTTTTGGGGAAATGCAAGAAGCTTGGTGTGGCTGGATAAGAAGTGGAGGATTTGAAGCTACATGGATGGGCAGCAGCCACACCATAAGGCACTTGTTGGCTGAACTTAGGTGTTTAAACTGAGTTCTGCATTCAGTACACTTTTGATTCAGAGAGTAAAGAGTAAAAAAACCAATATAAATCTCCACAGAAAGATGCTAATAAGTTATGTTTTATACTTATGCAAAAGAATGACATAGATCTATATATGTTCATATGACTTAATCTTCAAATAAATTAGGTAAAAAGTGTTTATGTAAAATGTTATATGTAACATTATATATGTTTATATAATATATATATTTACAGAAAATTTTTGTGTTACTATTAATAGTAGAAGCCCTAGGGGGTCTGGAATGAGTGAGAAACTTACATTTCATGAAAATGACCCTGACATTTCAGTGACGAGAGTCATTGTACACTCTTGGGTAATATTTAAAATTGCAAACTTGTGTCTGTATTACGTTAACTAAAAAGAAAAAAACTCAGTTAAAAAGTTAACAAATATTCATACTTAGACTCATTTGATACCTCTGAAAGATTTTAGCTAAGAAAGTGATGTAATCACATTTCAAAAGATCATTGGGCAACAGTGAAGAAAGGGAGATGGAAGAGATGCCCAGTGGAGGAAGGGAGCCTGGGCGGTTGTTGGATGTCATTTCAGGTGTCCCAGGGAGGAGTGGTAGGTACAGCAGTGGGATCATGACCCAGTGGGATGGAAGAGTGAACTGTGAGTACCAGAGCTCCGGGACACCCTGGTCAGAAAGGAGGGAAGAGTGTAGCATGACTGCCAGGTTTGTATTATTGTGGCAACTGGCTATCTTTTATCACTGTCACTAGAGAGGAAAAAATAGGAAGAAGACTACAAAAGTGAATGCAGTTTTGGGATATGTCACATTTCGGGGATATGTCACATTTGAGGTGCCTCTGTTAGGCAATTAGTGTTTTTTGATGAAGAGGACTGGTGATCCTTGTTGATGTCTTCCAAGAATTGCCTTCTAGATTTCACACCCATTAACATGGGTTAACATCCAGCATTTTCATGGGGTCCACATTGCCTAAGTCTCACTTTCAAACTACAAGGGTCCACTTTAGTGTCTAGTTAATGTGACCATAGAGACAGACAAATCAAAGCAATGACTTTTATCCTTTGTACTCTGTCCCTATTTGATGAGGAAGTAAGTTCTCTGCCCTAGGTCTTTTTTATTATTATTATTTTTTTTTTATTTTTATGCATATTATGGGGGTACAGATTTTAAGGTTTCAATAAATGCTCTGCCCTAGGTCTTAAATCTAGGTCCCTCTTTGGGAATCCTGCCACTGTGAGTATGTAAGACACAGTTTTTAGACCCACACTAAGGAAAGATACCTTGACTGTTCTTATTTTTGAAGCCTCCAGAGAGCCCAGAAACCTAAATCTCCTACCTTCCTCTAGGCACATGAAAGAGTTAAGTGAAGGAAGGGGCAAAATTAGTTTACTAAATGATGTAGGCCAGAGGCATCAGGGATTTGCCTGAATTATCCAGATAATTCCTTGGTGCCTCTGATTGTAATTTTAGTTTTGTGGAAATTAGACAAATTGTACAAATAGAGTACTTCACACTTTTTTTATCATTATCCTTTTAATTGACAAATAAAAATTGTATATATTTATGGTGTACAACATGATGTTTTGATATATATACACATTTTGAAATGACTAAATCAAGCTAATTAGCATATCCCTTACTTCACATACTTATTATTTGTTTTGTGATGAGAACATCTAAAGTCTACTCTCTTAGCAATGTTCAATAATGCAATGCATTGTTAGTAACTGTAATCACCATCTTGTACAAAACATCCCCTGAACTTCTCCTAAGTGAAATTTTGTATCCTTTGACCAACATCTCCCCAACTTGCCCCTACCACAATTTGACTGCGCTTGTTTTGACTAATGATTTTCTAAAGGTTGACTGGAGGTGGTGTGGAATTTCCAAGGCTAGAGCAAAAGCATTGAAAGGTAAAGGGTAGCTATGAAAGGAATAGTAAAACATGGCTGTAATATATTAGCCTTGATGTTTTTCCCTTCTACACTTAGATGGTCCCAACAAGATATAGGAAAAAGAGAACTAAACATTATCCTGGGAAATTTGATATAGAACCAGGCGCTTACTATAGCTTCTTCCTTATTCCCTAACTTTTTCATCTATATTAAGGGTTCATTTTCTGGACTTATCCAACACTCACCATTCCACTCACCGAAGTGAGATACTGCGTGATTAGTTAATAAGTGTTTATTGATTACTTCTGGGCCTTTTGGAAGAATTGAATTAGAGCCAGCTGCTATTCCTTTATGTTCAGTGGTATTTTTCTTTTCCCCTGTATAAGGTGTAGAAATTTGTTCTCTTTGCTAACAATAGTGAAAATGCAAATTTTCTTTTTTATTCCTGTAAATGCCAGAATACTTAAGCTCTACTGATTATTTTTAGCTGAGTGATGAGCATTATGATTCAAGTCATTCTTTTTCTGTAGCTGCTTCTACTACTGCTTTTATATGTAGACATAGGAGAATCTAAAGTTAAAAAGTGCTTACCTATCTTCCTACATTGAAAAATAAAACTCAGAATGAGTTCACAATCTGAATGGCAAAGCCAAATCCTCATCCCCTATGCTATTACTGACTTTGGGAGGAATGACTTGCTTCTGAGATCAAGGTTTTTCATGAAATGTGCTCACACCAGTGCCCTCTTTTCTTTTCTTTAAAAATGTCTACTGTTGTAAAATAGAAACAATGTTTCTTTGAGAAAAGAGAGTTTATGGATTTAAAAGACTGAAATCTTTGGGAAAATCTTTTTTTTTTTTTACCTTCTATGTCAATTTGTCTTAAGTTGATAGCATTCATTTCATTCACGCAGCCTGAAATTCTTTTCTTTTTGGCACCACCCCTTTTGCTTACTTTATATCATCCTAGAAGATTTGAATTAAGAATCAGAACTCCTGTGTTCTGAGCAGTTTCTTTTAATTCATTGGCCTTTCATTCTTCGATATGTCAGTTTTAGTATAATTAAGACCATTAAGACCAATTAAGAGCAACTTGTAAGGTATCAGCAAATCCATATCTTGGAGGAAAATGTTTATATAAATGTATAGTGATAATATTGATTATTAACCTAAATCAAATTGGAATCATGCCAGCATGGGCTGAAATGGTCATTGCTGAGAAGATAATGGATAGGACCCCAACGCTTCTGCTACAGCTCCCTGTCAGCTTCTTTTTCTCTTTTTCTTTCATCTTAATCAATTTTAGGTGTACAATTCAATATTGTTAAATATGTTCATATTATTGTGCATCCAATCTACAGAACCTTTTCATCTTGCAAATCTGAAACTCTATACCCATTAAATAACAATTCCCATTTCTGCCTCCCCGCAGTCCCTGGCAACCACCATTCAGCTTTCCGTTTCCATGGATTTGACTCCTGCAAATATTTTATATAAGTGGAATATACAGTATTTGCCTTTTTGTGTTTGTCTTATTTCACTTAGCATAATGCCCAAAGTTCATCCACATTGTGGCATGTACCAGAATTTCATTCCTTTTTAAGGTTGGATAATATTCTATTGTATGTATATAGCACATACCACATTTTGTTTATCCATTCATCTATTGATGGACACTAGGGTCGCTTCTACCTTTTGGCTGTTGTGAGTAATGCTTCCATGAACATGGGTGGACAGATATCTCTTTGAGACCCTGCTTTCAATTCTTTTGGGTCTATACCCAAGAGTGGAATTGCTGGATCATATGGAAATTCTATTTGTTTGTTTAATATTTTTGAGGAACTGCCATACTCTTTTCCTTAGCAGCTGCACCCCTTTCTGTTTACAGTCCCAGCAACAGTGCACAGGGGTTCTGATATCACCACATCCTTGCCAACACTTGTGATTTTCTGCTTTTTTATAGTAGTCTTCCTAATGGATATAAAGTGCTTTGTCAGCCTTTGTTGCTTGATTCTTAAGTATAAACAACTCAGGATCACCAGATATTTGAAGAAACTCTGAAAAATGAAAAAAAGAAAAGGACACCAGATAAATAGACGGAAAATAATGACCTCACAGAAAACAGAAATAAGTCAGGGAAAAAGAGAGTGGGTTTTTTCTTTCTTATGATTCTCAGAAATATGAGTAGGTATTGCATCCATAAAACCAGATGCCCTAAAAAAGGAACAAAGAACAAAATATTTAATATATGAGTGTTGAAATAAAATTAAAAAAAAACACTGAAAGGGTAGAAGATATTTGGAGGAAATTTCTTACGATTTAGAATAGAGAGAAAGCAGTGATGGAAAAATATGAGAGAAAAGATAAGTCATGGAGGATAAATCTAGCTGAACCAGAAAGAGAAAACAGAAAAAAAGAGAGAGGAAGAAATTATCAGAGAAATATTTTAAGGTAAATTTTCTAAAATTGAAGGGCAAGAATGAAGGGAATTACTGACTATTCAGCACAAATGAGTAAAACATCTACAGAGAAAATGCACTATTTCTGAAAGTTCTGAATATCTGACATAAATGGAAGCTTTTATGAGTTTGTTGAGGAAGAAAACAAAATAAAACAGACATAAAAAAACAGGCCACCCACAAAGGAACAAGAATCACAGCAACAAGGAATGCAATATGTGGATGGTGTAAAACTTAGTTTTTGAATGAAAATTATTTTCAATTTAGATTTCTCTTCCCAGAAAACTATCAGTCAAGTGTAAGGGTAGAATACAGACATTTTCAGATATGTTCTAAGAGGAAGAAAAAAAAAAAAGAAAAAAGTAAGGGGGAATCCTGGAAATAATCATTTCAACCCAAGAGAGTAATAAAGGAGAATCCCGGAGTCACAGCTGGATTGTACTGATAATTAGTCCTGATTAATTGCAGGAGAAAAGATTGGTTTGGAAGGTTATCAGAGATAATGGATAGGTGAGGGGAAGAGAGTTCACAAATACATTACTGCCTTTGATTGTCTAGGTGATATAAGGAAGTAATACAGACAAACATTGCAAGAAGGAAAACAAAGGCAACTAGAAATTCCAGGAAAAATAAAAAGCCATACAGAAAGGAAATATAGCTATACTGTACCATTTGGATCTAAGAGTGAAAAATAGTTATTGAGTCATCATTATATAGGCACTGTTTGTTGATTTCACTTTTAGAATTACCCTGTAGGCAAAGCATAAAAGACAGGCATGGCTACAGAAAAGCATGTAAATGTCATTTAATATAAATCTTTATGTTATAAAGTTGTAAATATGAACAATAGAGAAGTTCAGACTTAAGGTTGGGGAGGAAAAATTAAGGGGAGGATAAGGATACTCATAACTCTTTGTTCTTATAGAGTGGAGAGTTATTAAAATTCTAGCCATAGAATATGGAAAAAGAAATTAAGGGATAAGTAATTACAAAGGAAACCAATAAATGAAAAATAGTAATCAATAGATAATATCTAAAATCAATAAATTAAGAAATACTATGTAATATGTTAGTGAAATGGAGCTAATCAGTAGAAAACTAAAAACAGAGACATTTAAATAAAATTGGTTGTTACTAGGGAACAACAGCAGATGGGATGTGGTAAGGTAGGGGACTGTGACTTATTATTATAATCATTTCCTGACTATTTCATTTTTAACAATGAATATAGATTATTTTTATTAAAAATTAAGAATTTATTTATAGATATATATTAAAAGTAAAACTATATCCTAGTATAGCAAATAATGGAGTGATAATTATGACATTCATTGGGAAATATGAAAAATATTTGTCATATGTTAAAAAATTTTGTGAACCTTGATGTACAATATGATCATAACTTTATAAAATATATACGCATGTGGACAGAGGCTAAAAAGTAACATGCAAAAATAGATATTTTGTGTTAAATTGTGAATAGGTTTCTCTGCAGATTTTATCGAATATTTTTTACATTGCTTTTTCAAGGGTATAGTTTAGTGTTTATGGGGTATTATTATATACAGCTATTTTACCTTTCAGTAATACTTATGAAAATATAATGTGACAGTGAATTACGTGAGAAAATAGCATCCTATAAATATGCTACCTTGGCACTAAGAAAGGTCACTTTGGCTATAAAGTGTTACAATGAAGAGGGCCATTTATTTAGGCTATGCTGATCAGTTTCCAATTCCTATCATTTCAGATATGTAAATTATTGCTGAATACATGGTTTATGTTTGTGGTAAATGGATTTTATGTCACCGGATGAGTTGGCTTCCTTGCTGGAGGTCTGCATTTTATTCTAAGCAGAGTTCCTGCTGTTGGAAGACAGGAGATGAAATCTCAGTTTTTAATGTGCTTGTCAAATGACAGCAATCATTAAGTATGGACGATTGGCATTGTCTTTTTGAGGCTGACAAAATAAGAAGTTTTTAGTTGGTCTGTTCTTTTAGCTGGGCCCAAATGGGCTTCAATTATCTATGTGGACCTGGTGGTCTCTAAACTTTACCTGAGCTATTTAACAATGATATTTCCAAACCACTCAGGACCAAGCCACTGCAGAAGAAAATTTCTATCAAACTTCCTACAAAGTTGCTTATTTTTATCTGTTGATCTTCTGATGCTGAAAATAGGGAAACATTTGACTCATTTGTTTTCACAACTTCTTATTCATGGGATGGTAGGTGCGTGGAAAAGAGTTAACATAGCAGGCACAAGGTTGCTATGTTTAGAACCGTCTCCTTGCAAGGCTGGCCTGTGTTGGCATCTGGGAACTTGGTATTTGACCTGTTCTCTAAGAGATAAGGGGGTTCCACTGTGTGTGGACTGTTTCCACAAACCGCGTGATTTATGCCGAACGCCTGCTTATTTCTGGGGATTTAGAAGCATGGTACTTGCTAGGCAGAGGGTGCCTATGTGACCATACCCTAACAAAAGCTTTGGATGCTGAGTCTCTAATGAGAATCCTGGGCAGAAACATTGTACGTTACTGCATTTTTCGTTGCTGGAGAAAGGAACATGTTTAAGTGTGCCCTGTCATGGGAGGGAGAGGGTGTAAGGAAGCCTGGCCTTGATTTCTCGGCCTGTGTCTTTTCTCCTTATATCTAGATGTATATCCTTACTACATGGCTGTAGTAAATTCTAGCTGTAAACACACCTGAGTCCCATGAATCCTCAGGTGATTTGGGACCCCCGAAACAAAAGGAAATAGACTATCACACCTCTTCTCTCTTATCCCTTCATCCCAAACCCTCTCCATATGATCATAGATTTGAGGGTACATCTCAAATGTGCACATCATTTTCTAAGAAAGGACTGGAAGTCCAACCATCCTGAACTGGTGTGCCTCCACGGAGGTTTTACTCTCCATGCAGCCAACTAATTTGACTTTTGAACAACTTCAAGATTTCATGTTTTTAAGTGGAGTTTAAAAGTAACCAAAATTTTAAGGGCTGGACCAAGAAGGCAGAATTAATAAATCATTAGATGAGTCAAATAATACCGTAGTGTTGGGTTTTTCTTTTATCTCTCAAATAAAATTGCATAGTCATTTTAGTATCTTTAAAGTCCTTTGCCCAATGTGCTTATTTGCAAGGGATTGGAGGAGGATGTAGGACTCTTCCATAATGTTTCAGCCACATTTGTCTTCTCTCTGCAATGCTGTCTCCTTAAGCCTCAGGGCTTGTAGACATGCTGTTTCCTCTGCCTGGGACAATATTCCACCCACTCCTTACCTTGCTCACTCTTACCCATCCTTTAGCTTTTGGCAAAAAGCTACTTCCTTTGGGACATCTTTTCTGCAAACGTGGATAGGTTTCCTGATTTTATACTCTGGCTGTGTTGTGCACTTTGTCTTCATAGCACCTGTCAATTAGATGCTTACTTGCTTGATGTCTTTCTCCCTGATTAGACCATAAATGCAATGAGAAGAAGGGTGGTGTGTATTTTGTTAACTGTTCACCCCTAGAACCTGACACAGGGCCAGACACATGGTGACACAGCGAGGCCTCAAAAAAAAATCTAAGTTTTTATGGCTGAGTAATACTCCATGGTATACACATACTACATGTTATTCATCCACTCATGTATTGGTGGGCACTTGGGTTGTTTCCTCATCTTTGCAGTTGTGAATTGTGCTGCTGTAAAATTTGAGTGTGACTTTTTAATAAAATGTCCTTTTTCCTTTGGGTAAATACCTAATAGTGGGATTGCACATGTGGAAATAAAACTCAACAGAAATCAAGCAGGTGGGAGCAGTGAAGAGGGGATGAGTAATTTCCCACCTAACCAGTACGATGCACACTATCTGGGTGAAGGGCACACCTACAACTCCGACTCAAACTGCACGAAAGCAAGTTATGTAACCAAAGCATGTGTACCTCTGTAATATTCTGAAATTAAAACAAATCTAAGTTGACTAAAGGAGTGAAGAAACTCTGTCTTGATATAATGGTAAGTCCTTTTGGTCTCACTGCATGTGTCAGGGTCTTAGGTTGGACTAACTCATGAGCATTTGTTGAAATAAGGTTAGAGTCCAAGTGGTTTATCTGGAAGGATCACAGGAAGCACTAACAGGGAAGTGGGGGGGAAGTGAGGCAGAGAAGGGAAGGAAGCCAACCTTGGGATAGTCAATAACAGATCACCCCTGGGGGTAACTGGGACTGCCTTCTACTCAGGGCCTCTGAGAGACTGTGGAACATGCCTCACAGTCATTCTAACTGGGGGTTGAGGAATTGGACATTTATTCACTAATTCTTTTCTACTTTGTTTGAAGGCTGACTCCTTGGCACTTGAAGGCCCAGTGGGCTCCTGTGAGTAGAGAAGCCCCCGTGGGCCAAGAGTAGCAAATGCTGTTATTGCAAGGTGCTAGCCTCTGCCAGGGTGGTGTTGGAGGATATGAGTGGGTCATCCACAGTATCTGCCACGGTCAGAACCCCAGCTGAATAGAATTGAAGCAATGAGAATTTATAATAATGCCATATTTGGAAAAGAAATGAAGAAAATAAAACTTTATATGTATATAGGGAGTTGTTATTGCCCAAGTGAATTTTAGAAAGTGTACAAGGGCACCGAATTACATGAGAAGCTAGCACAGTACGGATATATAGCTGTGGCAATAAAAAAGCTCATGTTGGCTCTAGGATTGGAAACTCTGAAAACAGGCTCTTGTAAGAGCCCTGAATGAATAATTGGTACCACCTCACCTCTGTCCCATAGGAGCCATCTCTCTTGAGAGAGAGAGAGATTGCCAACAGCATTTGTCTTTGAGTGTGTTGTTCTGTAATTGCTTACACACTTTTTCGGGAAACAATTCTGCTAGGCGGATGTTAAGAGGAAGAATCTCTGTAATAGCTGACCTGACTTCAATGAGGAACTGCAACATTCCAGAACTGAAAGAAACCTGTTGAGTATTGTCCTATAATCAGTATTTGCTTTCAGAACTTCAGCATGAAACATGAACCTTGTCCATACCCATTGACTCTCCCCTCAGTGTGGCGATTATATTCCTATTGCAAGGTTGTTATGAAGACCACAGAAACCGTGCTGAAAACCTACATTGCATATATAAAAATGCAATATTCTTCAAGCCATTTCTGAGAAGAAGGGGAGAAAGGAATATATATTAAAAATAGGGAGAAGAAATAGGAAAACTTTATTGTTTATAGGGAGGAAAGCAAGGTTCTTCGAATCTTGATAATGAGCCTACTTGAGCCCATGATGGTTGAGGAACAAGGCAAGGAAAATTCATCAACATAGGGTGAGTGTTTGGTAGATTCAGGACAGGCAACTCTCCATTGCATGTTTTAGGCTTGGCATGTTGCGTTGCCAGTTAGTAAGTTCTCAGAGCCTTCATAGGACAGTGGTGCAGGATGATAAGCTTGGATTCCCAGCTGGGCGAACTTAGCAATCTTGGATCCTGGGACTGCAACGTGGTATCCCTGTTGGCTTTCCTGATCTAGTCCAGGGAAAGAAAACAAGCAACTACTGAGCAAGGACTGTGTGCCAGATACAATATTAGGCATTCTGCTGTATGCTATCTCAGTTAACACAACCAGCAGCTCTATGAGGTAGATGTTGTGATCCCTTATTCCGATGAGGAGACTGAGACACAGAAGAATCAAGCAATTTCCCTGACTTCATCCTATTAATAAATAGCAGAGCCAGACTCAGCCGTATCTGGTTCCAAAGTGTGAGTTTTTGTATTATCCTGCATGTCACAGTTTGCTTCTTCATTCTCGTTACAGTGGGAAGTTAGTTAAAATGTTATTATCCTTGTTCTCCATGTTGAGGAATGTGGAAGGCAAGACATTCAACACTGCATGGCACTGGCTCCTACCCAGAGTAAGATCGCCCTTTATGTTAGCGTGGTGCCCACCTCAACACAGGCTGAGACAGCGGGGAAGAAACGAAGTTATTACAGGGTACACAAGTTTTTCCATAGAGTTCAACATTGTTTAAAATATTTTCAGCAGAGCCCAAAAGGAAGATGGGAGAATATGAGAAGTCAGAGCATATAGCAATAAATGCAGTAATCCGAGAGCACAAAACAATTTACATTTTATGGTCCATCTTTCCGAGTGGTTTAGGTTGGCCCAGATTATGTACCTTTTGTGTTTTAGCTCTGAGAGGGGAGGTGGTAGGAGACACCCCGTTTTTCCATTATGTGTAGTCACGAGTTGTCACTTCGGCTGCTGAGCTGATTTTCTCTTTGATGTCTCTTTGGGTGTTACCCTGTGAAGAGAACTGTAGTTTCAGTGGAAGAATTCTTCCCTCCATTCTATGAGATTCTTGGCTGAAGCTGCAAACTAATTTGATTCTGAAATGATGCTGTATAGAAAAGCTCATCCTTGAATCTCTGGGGCTTTTACCAACTAAATACGTGCTGATTCTGTTCTTCGCAAGTCAAGCTAATTTCCAAATAATGTAGCAACCAGTTAGGGCAATAACAAGAGGGAGGGAAATTGATTTTGAAAGCCAATTCTGAGAGATGAATGAAAATAAATTTGCAATTGGAAAGGTAGGGAGAGCCAGATGGATGTATATTAAGAGTGTAATACCAGTCATGACGAATTTTAAAAAAATATTGATGCCAAAAATGAACAATACCGATGCCTGAGACCCAGCCTCAGAGGGTCTAGTTTAATGGATATGGTATGGAGTATAGCCTTGGTATTGGGATTTTACAGGTTTGTTGAAATTTGAGGGCCACTGAACTAGAAAATATTCCAAGGATTGTGATAATCAAGGTTACTTTTTAGATTAAAAAATTGCTCAACCACACCAAGACAGAGGGTGATTTTAAAGTTCGACTGTGAGGAACTAGTGCCCGCGATTATCTCTGTGTACACATCAAGGTGTGACTTTTTGTATTAGTCACAAACATGGGGATCTAGCTGGAGCCCTCACCTTAAGCAGTAGACTGATTGTGGGAAGGCATTTCGAATGCAGAGATGGTGTTGTATGTTTTAGTCTTTTTCGCCGTAGTCCCTGGTGTACTGCTATATTTGTGATAGTGTCTTAAAAACTGAAACTTAAAATGGAACCACTCAGGGCCATTCTATCACTATCATCTGCTGCATAATGCAGGGCACAGAAGTAGTTAGACGCTGGGCATTTCTGAATGTCAGGCTGGGCTCTCACATGACTGACAGGCAAACCAGAGAGACAGCATAAAATTTGAGCTGGGGATAGAATCTGGGCCAGACCCAGTGACTGACAGCCTCGCAGTGACACAGGCAGGTGATCTGCTAAGTCCTTCCATTGAGGCTGGAGCCCCACGTTTGTCAGACATCCTAGAAATCATCTCTGGCTGCTTCCTGCAGTGACGAACGTGGACGTGGTTTGCTCTGAGGATCCTGCCTGTTAAGTCTTCTCTGGTTAGCTGAGTGATTTATCTTGGGAACTGCTTGCCTCGAGAGTGAGTTCAGTCAGCCCTCCATATCCTAGGGGTGTTGGTTCCAGGACCTGCCATGGATGCCTCAATCCATGGATGCTCAAGTCTCTGCATAGAAGGGTCTAGCACAGTTGGCCCTCAATATCCGCGTGTTCCGTAGCTACAGATTCAATCAGTCGCTAATGGAAACCCGCAGATTCTGGCAGAGCCCCACTGTTTTTATCTGTGCGCCGTGCCTGTTCCCTTTGGCCCCCACGAGCAGGCGAGAGACTCCATCCCCCTGTGCTGTCGTCCAGGGACACAGACATTTCAGATTTATGCCGGTGACTTTTCCATAGTGGCTAGAGAGACGCAAGTGTTGTCTGAAGTGATCTCACATTCAGTTGCTGGCTGCTTGAGGGACTGTGGAAGCTGCACAGCACAGCACACCTCACTGAGAGCGCCCCCACAGGCCTTCTTTACAGCTGCACTGATGTAGATTAAGAGCTACAAACTGTATCAAGTCTGCCCGGATGAGGGGAGGAGCACCTTTCTACCTTTTCGGTGTTTTGTGGCTGAAACCCTGAGTGTCATCGCCTACTGGTGCCCAACAGTGACAGCCGTGGTTTCACCTGAACAGTCTTCTGGCCTCTGCCCACCCAGCCTGGGAGCCACTTCCTCTGCTCTTCAGTGAGGCAGTGGGACTTTATCACAAGTTCTCCAACTCCTAATCTTCTCAACTTCTCTCTCTCTCTCTCTCTTAAATATGTCTTTATATGTTTTTATACACTTAGATTAACTCAGATTCAATTGTAGACAGGAATTTTAAAGGATGTTCCATTGCACGTACTTATTTGTAGTTATATACCATAGTAACATATTCACTAGTGGTATCTATATATGATCGTCAAAGGTGACTAATATATATACATCATTGCTCTTAAATATGTAGAATAATTCCTGGTATTTAAACTTTAGGCTATGATTAAAGAGAACATCTATGTGTGGACATAGCCGAGGCTTTAGTTTAATTTTGAGAATAGAATATATTTGCTTAAGTATCTCAAAATTATTAATTGGTTTAATATGGTCAGCTAATTAATGTATCAACTTCTCTCTCTTTAGATCAGAGATCTCAAGCCCAGGGGATTGCATAGACAGACAGATAATATAATGAGTGAAACAGGGGTTCCAGAGGCTGTGACAAACTGGAGGACGGTCTGCAGAGAGCACCTGGCACCCAGGCACAGCCAAATGCTAGTTACCATCAGTGAGGTGACAGGAGACCTGTGTATAGGGGTTAGGGAGAGTTTTCCCTCTCCCTCCTAGATATCCTGTGCTATAGGAAGGAAGATTTAGAGAGGCTACTTTATCCTTTAACCCCCTTTATAGACTTTGAAACTTGGAAGAGCATCACTTACATAGTTATAACACAAGCCAATCTCTTTACTTTTTGGTAAAGAAACTAAACCAGATGTATTTTATTAATATTGCTATAATAAGAAAAAGAATAATGTCTGCAGAAAAATTGGAGCTTATATATCCCGGAGAAGGGAACAATGGATTTGATTTTTGTTATATATCAAATGCCTGGTATGCCCAATATAAGACCTGTATAATAATATAATAACACATTTCGACTCTTTTTCTACAGTCCCATCAAAATAAAATACTCAGCTTAGGGCTCTTTAGAAGAATGGTCCTATATAAATTTAAAGTAGCTTGAAATAACTGTGTGTTGGCTGCACATTGTTTACAGATACTGGTGAGGAACTGCATTTTTGAAAAGATTTGTTCGGAGTTACAAAGGTCATGTTACGTCAGTGGTCAAAGCAGAGCTGATGGGTTTTTGCTGTTAGAAACTGTCAAGGTGGCCGTTCTGCCACGGTGCTTGCCATGTTTTGGGGTAGGAAGCATTGAGAGGAATTTCTGACTTTGTAGCATCTTTGTTCTCAAGAACATAAGCAGTGAACACTGAGTGGGGGAAGTGAGTGGTGTTTGGCAACCTCACAGTCAGAAATTGGGAGTCTAACTCAAAGGCGTTAGTGATCACTGAAATTTTCTGTAGTGTTAAAATGTACTGTCCTGACAGCATCTATTCAAAAGGCAAGTGTATCTATAATAGTTGCACTGTGTGTAAAACAAGAAATTTCTCTGTGCATGGGATTTTGGAGAGGGATTTTTCCCATGCTCTTTTCTCCTAGGCAGGTGGAGTTTGGTTGCCCCCTGTGGGAGTGGGGTGGTGTGGTTAGGAGCACTGTGGGGCAGTGGGGACAGGCAGGGACCAGGACTTGAGGGGGCTATGTTTGTTTGGACCCACAGGGACAGAGCTGTGGGTCCAAACCAGTTGAGCCAGAACCAAGCTCTCTTTTCCTAAATTAAAAAATGAAGCCTCAATTGTTCATGGGCTACAGCTGCTTTACCTGGACCTCCCCAACCCAACAGGCAAAAACAGTGACATAGTAGCTGTTACTAAAATAAACTGAAAGATATAGCTACATTTCTATTTTACTTGTAGCTGTAGCTATGAATTAAGATATGGATATGTGTGTGTGTGTGTGTGTGCATGTGTGTACTTGATTGTACAATCAAGTCCTAAGTACAATCAGGTACTAAGTCTTCCTTTTTTTAAATAAACTTCTAAAAGTGAAGTAGGATAGACAGAAAAGTGCACATTTCACAATACAACTCAACGAATTACCACCAAATCAATGTGCCACCCAAGCCAATAAATGGAATATTATCAGAATCACCAAATTCCCTCTCATGCCCCAGCCCTCCTCTTCTGACCCCCTTCTCACAAGGAAAACTCTAACCTGACTTCTTACTTCGTGCATAAATTATGCATGTTTTGAAATTTATTTAAATGGAAATCATGTTTGTATTCTTTTGTGCCTGGCTTCTTTCACTCAGCATTCTATTCGTGAGAGTCAGAAACATGATTGCATGTCCTAACACGAAAGTGACCATGTATAACCTGGGACCATCCTGGTTTATGCTGCTGTCTTGGTATAATTACTGATAGCACGCCTTTGTACTCTTGAAAGTGTCCTGATCTGGAAAATAAACGGAACGATCGACCCTACCTACCACCAAGGCAAAGAGATGGAATCCTTCCTCCCACACACCCTGTACACTGCCCTTTTGTAACTTCTTTTCGTTTAAAGCCTACTCCCATTGATGAAGACAGTTGATTATACCTGACTCTTTCTGCAGTCACGTGCTGGGGGAAGCTGGTGGGGGCCTGAGTGATTTCCCTCTTAGAGGTCTATGAAGGCTACAGAGGGCTGAGTTCTATCACTAATCCCAACTTCCTTCATGAAGGTCTTCTTCCTTCATGGCAAGCTATGCAGAAGGTAAAAGAAAGGGACAATTTGATAAGGTAATGGAATATGGGTGCTTGGCTTTTTGGGGATCTTAAAAAAATTGGCTTCCATAGCAAAGTGCCTGAGTTGCCCTCTACTGAGGAATGGCCAAAGGTGTTATCGCTTTTTCTCTTTCTCCCCCTACCCCAACTCATAATCCAACACATTAAAGCTATGACCTGAATGAGAAAAATACTCTATGAACCTTCTTTGCTAAATTTTTTAGTGCCCTTTTCTTCCCTCTGATCTTTGAGCTACTGTTTGGGTCAATCATACTGACCTAAAGCCAAGACAACTCAGGCAGGCAACTTCGAAATATACAATCTGCAAGGCCAGCAGCTTGCCTTAGCCACTCACTGTGATCTGGTCACCCTGAAACAACTATTGGTTCTGTAACAGATATTTTCTGGGTACTGGGACATGTTAAAGGCATTAGCAGCCCAGGGCCAAATATGAGCTAATGCCCTTCTCATCCGCACCATGTGAGGCTTGCCCCTTGAGAGTCTCATGGAGCAGCATCTTCTGCTCAGCTATTATGAGGTCTTAAAAATAGCACTGCTTCATGGGAGTAATTATCCTGCAGGGGAATAGAGTGAAAAAATTCTTGGATGTCTTCCTGCAGATGATAGAAACACTACATTACACTCATAGAGTGCTTTTAACTTCTCAAAGCTCATTCAAAAATGTTTACATTTTGTGCTTGCAGTAGGCTGGGTGGTAAACTTTTTGTCTCAGTTGTCTGATTTCACAAGTACACTATATATTTTGCATGAATTTAAGCCACATGGAAAATCCTGCGACAAGTCTTCCAAAGGTTGTGTTCAGCTCTATTCCCTCCCCAGATAAATACTATGTAGCCACTAAAATGATGCTGTAGAAATCCTAAAATTTCTGACTGGTAGAATAATTTTTTACATGGAAAAATGTTTGTAACATTTTATTTGAGGAAATAGGTTACAAAATAGTATGTTCATTGTGATGCCATGTGGGTAAAAGGATTTGTCATATTTCCGTAAGACTTGGACAAATGTTTTCTCCACCATTTAACATTTTTAAACTAGGATACATCTTACAATGTGAGTGCCCCACCCCTACAAAGGTTATTATATGGATAGTAAATCTTATAAATGGATACATATTAATTTAAATAGTGGCATTTAAAAAAGATAATATCCAAGGCAAAAGGACCCGTCTATCAAGGCAGCATACTCTAACAAAGAAAGGTAAGGTTCTTCCCATGATTATTGTAAAGTGGCAAGCAGGTGGAGAAGCAAAACATTTTCAAAAACCTGCAAGAATGATTAAAAGTATTTGGGAAGAGATTGGTTTTGGTGAAAGAAAATAGAAATCAGTTTAAATGTTGTATTTCAAGAAGTTTTTTGGTCATAAATATTTTTGTACTACGTAAGAATATCAAATAGGAAAAAAATTATAAGATACTAATAAATTCATACCTGCATCTGTGGTTGGTTCATTAACAAGAATGTTCCTGATACATTGGGGAGACTAAAAATTTCCAGGTTGTACATGAGGAAGAGCCATGGATAGTACACCTGAAGCAGCATGCTTAGTAAATAACAATGGAGTTTGAGTCTCCCCATTTGAATTTCATTCCCCAAAGACTCAAGGGACAGAGAAGGCTTTCATAAGCCAGTTGTGTCAGATATATGAGAAGCATGAACCAGGTGCTCGGTGTTTCTGTCACACTTGTCATGTAAATTTATAATCTGCCTTGGGTAAATATTCTTAATTCACCAGCTTACCCTACAGCTCTACTTTAGAGCTGATTTACAGTGGAAATATGGACAGGCTGTTTTTGTTAATACTAGGCTGAACTTTACATATTAAACAGCTTTGCTAGATTTAAGCCACCAGCTTTGAAGATGATCCATTCAGCATAAATCCTGCACAGACTGGGAGCATGTCAGTGATGCAGGGGGGGCCCAGGGAATACCACTCAAGGACTCAGAAGAGTCACTGCTGGGATATCACATTTGTGTTTTGTTAAGTCTCAGTAGGACGTGGTGCTATTTGCTGTTATGAAATCATATGCCTGATAGGGCCAGGACTAATTAGGTTGACCATGGTGTCAGCTGCAGGGATGCGGGCAGTCAGGGATCTGATCACAGATGCATGTGGATGGGCAGTGCTGGCCTCTCTGCCAGCCGTGACCCTGCCGTGAGCAACCAAGTCCACCACCAAATGACCGGAGACATAATTATTTAAATGAGCACTTAGTGGCTTTTCACTTTGGTATTTCATTTGCATTTGCGTCTTTATTATGAGGCAGTATAAAAATGAATGAGTGGTGGCAATGGCTGATGCAGGCATGAGGAATCTTGAAGATTTTGCTTCTGAACCAGGACTCTATAAAGAGGTTTGAAATGCAGTGACTGATGAATGATCTCTTTAGCATGTTTTAACTGTCTTTGTTGGTATTTGCTTTTTAACCATGTACAGGCAGCAAATTAAACCAGTGTGAGATAAAGGCTTTTCTTTTTAAACTGTTTTCTTTTTAAACTTAAATTAACTAAATTAGTTTAACTTAGTTAAATTAACAAAATATTTGGGCTTTGTGAAAATGAGCAAATCTAGACTGTAAATGTTATTAATATATGCTTATAGTCGTGAAACTAACATAATATACTGAGAAATGCTTAGATTTATTTTTTTATGTTGGTGGGTGTTTTTAGTAATCAAACGGATATGAATTGAAATACCTTTGAAGTGTTAACAGTACATTTTTCCCAGTAATATGTATTCCTGATACATATTAAATATAAACATCCTCAGTATGTAAGTCTATTAGAATCTCTGAAGATTCTTCTGGGTCGAATTATAAATTTCACTATATAATACTAGTTCTATGACAGAACTCTCAGTAAACATGTATGATACATTGATCTAAATTAATATAATTTTAGAAAACATAAAATAAATCATATTTCTTTTTTTGTGAAATAATAGCCATAATTTTTCTCTCATTGGCTTCCTAGCTAATAATTGTATTCAAGTATTTCTATGTGTCCTTGATACAAAATGCTGATTTTAAGTGGTTGTTAAGCAGAATCTATCTGCGCATAATCAAGTACATTGACTCCTTCAATTCCTTCAAAATATCTTTACTCTTAGTTGGGGTTGGCTGGTTTGTCCTTTAAATAAATCTTGGATGATTTCCAGGTTGAGCCAGAAGAAAGATTCTTAGCCAGCCATAATTTTAGAGGAATTGTAAAAAAAAAATAAATGCAATTGCCAAAAGGCATGTGGAATATCTTGTCAACTTAGAGATAAATAGTTGTTTCGTATGGATATTTCTTGCTTACAATAGCAAGCCACGTGTTGCTGTTCTTTCAGAAGTGCTTTTGCATCTTTCTTTCAGGGATGGATGTGGTAGTAAAATAACGGTTAGCCTGCATCTGGAATGGTGCCTTTTATTAGTAGAAATGATGACAGGATGTAAAATCAAAATATTGCTTTGCTGTTGTTTTTTTTAGCTTATACTGGTGGCTATAAATGATGAAACATATTGGCAATCTTTTTTGGGGGGAAGTCACTTTTATTGAACATGTTTGTGTTCACGTGCTCGTTTACTCTTTATGATCATTCTAAATGATAAGTATTCATCCCTCTTTACCAATTATAAAATGGGCCTCAGAACTATTAAAGAATTTGGCCAAAGTCCCACAGACAGGGGTGGCTGTGACTTGAGACCAAGTTTATCAGCTTTCAAAGCTCAGATTCTTTGGGCTACACTGTTCTCTTTAGCCAGCTGTTTGTTCATGGTCCAACTACAGTCATTGAAATAGCTAATCCAATTAGCACACCAACAAAATAGGGGCCCATATATGATTTTAAATGAAGGATCACTATTTACCACTGTACCTTTTTATTTTTAACTGTCAAAATTGGAAAACACTAGACTTGAATGTATCCGTGTGCAAGTAATCACTATTTACCACTGTACCTTTTTATTTTTAACTGTCAACATTGGAAAACACTAGACTTGAATGTACCCGTGTGCAAGTTAAGCAAATTCTCAAGAAGCTGAGAAGCACTGACCACTATAACAAAGTCTTCATGCAAATGGAAATGGATAAAGTTCAACATGAAAGTATAAAGAAGACTGAAATGAATTCATTTACTTGTTGAAAACTATAGGCTAATTTTTGTTCTTTCTAGATGGAATGTGTACCTTTAATCTATACACATAATCATTATTTTTAAAATCTGTCTTTTGGGGATCAGATGTCATGGATCGTGGGCACTGTCTGCTAGAGGAACTTGGAAGCATAATGAAAAGAGCGTGAACTCTCAAGTCGATGACCTAAGTCTTGGTTCTGTCACTAACTGGCTGTGTGACTTGGGCAAATGGTAACCTTGGAAAGCCATGGTTGTTTCATTTGGAAAATAGGAATAATACTTACCTTCCAGGTGCTGCAAAAGCCCCAATGAGATAATGTTTATGGAAATATTGGAAATACATGAAGTGTTCTCTGAATCAAAGGTGATGACATTTTTTGTCAAACATAGAAAAGAAAACTTGGGCCTTGTTGGGTAAGTATTTTCGCTGCAGGAGGTGGTTTAGTGATCTGAGCTAGCAGCCATGGCTGGTTTTCATTCCTTAAGGCCACGGTTCTGGCATTGGAGACTAAGGCTGTAAACCACTCTCTTGATTCACTTCATTAAGTATGTGGCTTGGAGTTTAACTGAGTAAGATGTGACCTTATAAACTGTCTTGTGTCCACTCTGTAGATTTTCCCCAGGCCTTTTCACTGAGTTATTTGGCCAAGATTCTAGGCTGCTACATAAGATTCTGGAACCATGGGAGGTTTTCTCTTGGCTTTCATAGTAGAAAGAAATAGAGTTGGGAAACTCTAGAGAACCATGAAACCCCTCTGGTGCACTGATATGTATTCTTTTGATCTCTATATAGTATGTGTTCTATAAATACTGTTTCTAGTAGAAAGCATAGTAACCAGATCACTTGATTGGATGATGCTTCACTGATACTTACAAGCAAGAAAGGCCT
This sequence comes from Mirza zaza, assembly GCA_008750895.1. Lineage (NCBI taxonomy): Eukaryota > Metazoa > Chordata > Mammalia > Primates > Cheirogaleidae > Mirza > Mirza zaza. Next base: position 39,490 of record VSMD01044923.1, on the reverse strand, counting down.
GTTGGTAGTAATCATGTATATTAGCCAAGGCTCATTCAGTTGCAAGTGTCAGAATCCCAACTCAAATGAGTATGAAAAGAGGGGAACTTATTTGCTAATGTAACTGGAGAGTCTGAGCGGTGGTGCCGGCTTCAGACCCAGTTAATATGAGGATGTAGATGATCCGGACTTGGCACTACTTCACTTCCAGGCAGGTTTTCTGTGTGGGGGCAAAGAGGCCCACAGTGGATTGAGTCCCATAGCATCCTCACAGGTGTATATCATGGAGACAAGAGTGTGTTGCTCTCTCCTCCAGAATCCATTTTAATTCCTGAAAAGTACTCTCAATGGGCCTGTTTCATTCATGTGCCTACCCTTGAACCAAGCAGTGTACCCAGAAGGATGTTATTCTAGGGGTTCAGCATGAGTTACCTGCACAACCCTGTGGTTGGAAAAGGTGTCTAATGGTAGTAGGGAGGTGGGATGGAAAGGACAGCACAGTGGTTCAGTAGAGCACCTTCGTGCTTTGTCATGGATACATGGACATAGTAGTCCCATTGGATGCCAAAGAAATGCTTTCTATTCATTACCACCTTCCCTGATTAGGTAGGAGATCAGGAAGGAAGGAGCCCCAAGGAGTGGATCACTGATGACAGATGGCTAGGTCCCTTTGGCTAAATGGCCAACCCTCTTGGCATTCCAGCTCTCTTCTCAGGAATCCTTCAACTGTCTTTCCCTCTGGCCTCACTCTGCTTTGATAAAACCTCTGCAATCCATCCGCATCAGTGAAAGTGTTGACCCATGAGACTCAATTGCATCCCTGGAACAATTATACTAGAGATTTTTTTTTTTCAAAGATAAGCTTTTAAGAGCCAAGGAATAAAGAAGGACTATGAAATAATGGGCAGAGGGTCTCTATTTGGTGGTCAGGTAGCCCTGCCCTACAAATCCTCAAATAATACAAGGTAGGCAGCTTTGGGGTACAGTCTGCAGCCTCATGTGAACTTAGCTGACAGCACTCAGACAAGGAAATGTCACTTGAAGAGTGAACAACTACCTTAGGCCAGTTCATTGCTCCCTCCAGCAAGTGTTTATTGAATTCCAAATACATACCAGGTTCTATTCTACATTTAGGGCAAGAACAAAGCAAAGTTCTTGCCCTAAATGAGTGTTTATTCTAGTGTGTACAGGAAAGAGGGTGTCTTAGTCCATTTGTGTGGCTATAGCAAAATACCACAGATTGGGTAATTTACAAACAATAGAAATATAGTCCTCATTGTTCTGGAGCCTGGGGAGTCCAAGACAAGCAGGTTTTGTGTTTGGTGAGGGCAGCTCTCCAAGATGATGCCATCAGAGGTGGGGGGGGGGGCGCTGTGTCTGCACCTGGTGGGAAGGACAAAAGGTCAGAGGGGCCTAAGCTACTTTCCTCCAGCCTTTTTTTTTTTTTTTTTTTTTTTTTGAGACAGAGTCTCACTTTATTGCCCAGGCTATAGTGAGTGCCGTGGCGTCAGCCTAGCTCACAGCAACCTCAAACTCCTGGGCTCAAGCAATCCTGCTGCCTCAGCCTCCCAAGTAGCTGGGACTACAGGCATGTGCCACCATGCCCGGCTGATTTTTTCTATATATATTAGTTGGCCAATTAATTTCTTTCTATTTATAGTAGAGATGGGGTCTCGCTCTTGCTCAGGCTGGTCTGGAACTCCTGAGCTCAAATGATCCTCCCACCTCGGCCTCCCAGAGAGCTAGGATTACAGGCGTGAGCCACCGCGCCCGGCCCCTCCAGCCTTTTTATAGGGGACAAATCCATTCATGGAGGCAGAGCCCTCATGACTGAATCACCTCCTAAAAGGCCCTATTTCTTAATACCACCACAGTGAGGATTAAGTTTCAACATGAATTTGGAGGGGACATAAACATTCAAACCATGGCAGAGGGTAACAATAAATAAACAAGTAAATATATACTAATAATATGTCAGAAGAGAAGTAAAACGGAGTAGCAGGGATAAGGTATGTGAGGAAGGGGCCAGATACCTGGCATAGGTGTGAGCCTATGCCAGGTATCTGTGGACGTGTCTGGACAGCATTCAGGCAGCAAGAGCAGGAAGTCCGTGTTCCTGAGGGTACCGTGCTTGATGTGGCGGAGCCATCACAGTGTGTTGGGGCTCTGGAGATTGCTGTAAGGGACTTGTGTTCTAAGGGAGCTGGGAAGGCCTTGGCTTGTATTCTAAACATTCTTGGAATGTGTTAAGATAAGGAGATCTGTTAACCAGAGACAAGTCACTGGACATATATTTGTAAATTGAGGACCTGCAAGTTTGTTTTGCATGGCCCTTAGGCCTGCAAATGATTATAAAGGAGGTCTCCAAGGAGGGAGGGAGTCTGACCTCCCTCCTCCTGGCAGGCATTCTAATACATAATTAATTACATAATTATATAATTATTAATTATGTAACAATAATTCTAATACATTGACTTGTATTCTAAGGGGGCTGGAAAGGCATTGGAGGGATGACGTGCCATTTTATCTGGGTACCAAAACCTGAGAGTTGGGTGCTTTGATTTTTGTGTCATTAGATGGAGTTGCATGGAATTCACATAGCATCATGGTAGCTCAGTGAGAACTTTGACCCGTGATAGTGGGAGAGAGTTGGGAAAGAGAAAATGGTGGAGTCTATTGAATGGGAATGTAAAATCTGGAGAAAGGCGCAGATTCCTGGCATGCCAATAGATCTCAGGGTAACCATGGGGGATAGAGTCACTGAGCAGTTCCAGCAGCATGTGTACTTGCTCCTCCCCTTTTTCTCTCATCCAAAAGGGTCAAATCTAGTAGCTTTGGGAAATAGGGTTGCCTGATTTGGGAAAGAAAAAAAAAAGCAACCCAGCTAAACTTGAGTTTCACATAGACAACATATATTTTTTGAGTGTAAATATGTCCCAAATATTATATGCCTTCCTGTATTTTATCTGGCAAGCCTAGTAGGCAGCAGAGAACATGATCTTGTAATTTTTCTGGTCTGAACCTCACTTGCTGCTCCTGTAGATTAGAAAAATGAATCTTTAAGATTTATAGTCATCTACTTACTCAGTGATCTATGGCTAGAAAATTGCTCCTCACAAATCTGTCATAGGTGAGGTTGCATGTGTATCCAGAAGTAAAAGAAAAACCCAAATCCTAAATATCACTTTTTTCATGCTGCAGGAGGGGTTCCCTGTTTGATTGCTGGTCAGTTGTCTGTCTGCACAGAGAAATGACAGACAAAGAATGTCCATAAACTCTCAGTGTTTAGCTGACTTGGCCAATAGCCGAGGTAACTACAATCTGTGTACTTAGAGATACAGGACAGGCTTTCTTGTTCCAGAGACACTATCCAGACCCTTCGCTCTCTGCAGCTTTCTGCCCTCTAATACTCTGTCCTGTGGATTCCAGGTGCCTTGGTTTCCACAGACTCTCAGCTCTGTCTCTTCAACTCAGGCTCCCCTGGGGTTCCCGTTCCTGTGCCACAGCCTGCACCCCTCAGAGACGGGAAGCTGGGGCAGTGGCTGGGCTCACTGCCCTCATGGCTTGGTGTCTAGTACCTTAAAAACCATTGTTTTATATACAATATCTTGTCGTTTTTAGATTTTTTTCCCTGTTGCTTCAGGTGGGAGAGTAAATCTGATCCTTCTATTTCTTCTTGGCCGGCAGTGGGTGTACAAAAGACAGTGTCTTAGGAGATACTCCCTCCTGGGGTTCTGGCTATGTCTGAAAAAAAAACAGCTGAATTAAGACCCATCTCTTAGGGGTGATCAAGAATTTATCTCATAGACTAAAAAGGTACAAGATTGTCTCAGGAGTCAGAACGCGCTAGTTCCATTCTCTTTCTCCCTCAGGCCTGGACTAGGGGACGATTGTGACCTGACAAACTCCTGAGGAATGAGCACCCATAATCCAGTGATCATGGGATCCATTTCCCACACTTAGAGCGTCTGAAGCAGGCATAAGCTCCCAAGAACATAGGTATCAAGTTGAAAGAGCCTCCGTCTCCTTTCTTTCCTTGTTTGGTTTTGAGCGTGGAAGAGCCGTACATCCCACCGCCTAAACACGATGCGGGGCTGTGTGCGCAGTGATAAATGGTACTGGGAGGAACCGTGTAACCATGAACGTCACAGCTGCCTGACGCAGCCACCTGGGGAACACGTACGACAGCACTGATGAAGCAGATATTTGGGGCTGATCTGCTGGCTCATCAGGCTCAGTGGCATTATTGCTCCTCATGTATTTTTAAATAACTGAACACGAGGCTTTGTTTCTTCAGAACGCTTGACAGGCCCAAGGCTCCCTCATTTGGAATCTTCTGAGCTGAATCAGAACAAACAGGCAGGTAGCCTCCCCAGTGGAAACGAATTATTCACGATGCCTCGAGACGTTGAAAATGATTTGTTATGAATTTAGACAAACTTTTTGTCAACTGAAGTTCATCCTCATTATTCAAATGCAGGACCAGCCGTTCATAATGAATTCAAGAAGGAAAGTTACGCCTGTAATCCTAGCACTCTGGGAGGCCGAGGCGGGCAGACTGCTCGAGGTCAGGAGTTCGAAAGCAGCCTGAGCAAGAGCGAGACCCCGTCTCTACTATAAACAGAAAGAAATTAATTGGCCAACTAATATATATAGAAAAAATTAGCCGGGCATGGTGGCGCATGCTTGTAGTCCCAGCTACGTGGGAGGCTGAGGCAGGAGGATTGCTTGAGCCCAGGAGTTTGAGGTTGCTGTGAGCTAGGCTGATGCCACGGCACTCACTCTAGCCTGGGCAACAAAGCGAGACTCTGTCTCAAAAAAAAGAAGAAGGAAAGTTTGTCAGGTGAAAAAAGCCGAAGTCTCAGAAAGCCATGAGCAACCTGGGTGTACCAGATTGCCTTGTTTTAATCTAACTGCTGGGAGAGTTGGAATGGAGGCATCAGCATCTTGCAGAGGAGTTTGTCCCCCTCTATAGATTCTTTCAGTCCAGAGTGACATGAGTGGCATGAGCCCCACGTGGCGCAGCAGTGGGTGGGGCCCCAGTGGGACACCATGGCCCCTCCATCCCCGCCTTGGCAGGTGGCTTCCTGCTAGTGTCCCAGTTCTCAGTCCCCCATAGCCAGATGCATCTTGCTGTGGCTGTTTGAAAGTCTGCTTACCCAGGGCTGAAGTTGTCTTGCTGAGCCCCTGAGAAAATTGATGAGACAGTCATCCTAAATTTAAATAACATATTTTCCTTGTCTTCACGTAACACTCAGCTGTCACTTGGGCATCTTTAGGGCATGAAGTGATACAGGCAAATGTGCTGCTTGTCTTTCAGAAGAGTGGTGGCAGATACACGTAATTGCAGATATTGAAGCAAGCCAACCTATACATTCTATTCAAACTGACGTAGGGAGGGGAATTTCTGTGGCCACATATGGACCCGAGAAGGGATGAAATACAAGGTTGGCTCAGATGGAATACATGCTGGGTGACGAAGCAATGCCACCTGTTGCCTGTCTTCAGAGTCAGCCCTCAGCCTCCTTTGGGGATTAGCATTTTCTAGTTATTTACTCTGAAGATTATTATTTCTAATTATTTACTAATTTGGCAAAGCTGCCAAATCTGAATCACAGACTTACCACACTGTCAAGTTTAAGAGTTGAAATGCACTTAATTTTCCTAACTTCCCATGCACGAAAGGTCATGAGGGTGTTAGAGGTTTCAAGCTTTCAGGGAGGCTGTGTTTTCATTAGACAATCATGGTTCTGTGCAGGTTTCTACCACTGGTCGTGCAATGGTGGCTTCTCACACACCAGGCTGGTGCCACTCTCTTGGCAGTAAACCTTGAGAAACAGGGAGAAAACTGTTGGACTCTTTGCAAATGTCTAGTCTGTCTTTCTTGTCTTTTGGATGTTTTCTGTAGTAATCAGCTCCATGAGGACATTTTAGAGCCAAATCAACCCCCAAAAAAGAATTTGTCACAGTTGTCTGTCAAGAAATCTCACATTACTGTGAAAATAATATCCAATTTAGGTTTCTTATATGTCAGCTACACCTGTTGTTGCCATTCACAAGGATACTTTGTGTATTGTTTCTTAGTTACTTAGAATAATTACTTAGGCAAATAAGAGATTGTAAATGTAATCATTGAAATGAACCAGACTTATTTCCTTCTCAGCTACAGTGATGGGCTTGTAGATTCAATAGTTTCTGGTGAAGGAATGCAGCTTTTCAGTTGAATGACTCCCTTGGCATGAGGCTTGGGAAGACCATGAGTTGTTTTGGACACTGACTTGCTAGTAACCTCTTCCAAGTGCCAGAGGTATGTTCCCAAGCTGGATCTGGGCTTTGATGCCACTCTTCCCCAGGATGGGCAAACTGACAGCGGAAACCCTGGCTCTATTTAAGGCCTTTGGAGAGACAGCAGGTGGTGGTGTGTGGATTGCCATCAAATATTTGGTTGTCACCAGCAGGATCACTTTGTAGCCACCCCAGCTATGTCTGTTGGCAGAGATCTCCCTGCCCTCTGGGGTAAAGAGGGGAAAGTCCCATGGTTTCCATTCTGGGCCTAGAGTTTGTCCCCAGAGCTCATGAGGATGGGATTTGGGTCTCCTCCTGTACCACTGGAGAGGGCTAGCTTGGTTGTCACTTTCTGAAGCTGAGTCGTCTGGCTAAATCAAGCTCCTATTCCACTGGTGCATTTTCAGACTGTCCCCCGGTTTGCCTGTTTCACACCCTCCCACTTCTGCAGCTTCCTGTTTGCAAACAGATTTGCTTGTTAAATGGAGAAAACCAAGTTTGTATGCATTTGTGTCAGGGAAAGGAGGAAAAAAGCCAGTCCTCCTGGGGGAAGGCAGCTGGGGTTGAGTGTTGATGAGGAGAAAAAGATTCCATTGAAGAAAACAGCCCGGTTTCTCCATGTTTTTCTATCTGTGCTCTTTTTGAGGATGGAAATGGTCTACCCATCTCTGGGCCTGAAAGATGAGTGTATCATCCTGATAATTAGGATTTTGTATTTCCAAGGATATTATTTTATAGATCAAATGATTCTCCTCCTTTGAAGAAAAAAAAGTGAGGTATTCTTGCAACCTCTTGAATTCTGGAATTTGTGCTTCTAGGAGGGGCCTTGTTATGCTCTTTGAGAAAAGGGAGGTAGCTTGCATTTCCCAGGAAACCTGGTAAAATACATAGTTGTCTAGTCCAAGAACTCTTCTCACTGACTTAGATGATTCTCAAAAGATTTATGTCTTGGGCAAGAGTTCATCATATTTTAACAACTTTCTCAAAGGATGAGCATTAGAAAGAGATGCTATAACAAGTGTGATTTCCAAAAGGATGTGAAAGGCTCTGAAACAGAAGCAGAGAGAACAGTCTAATTCCCAGTGGAAGAATCTTGTGAGGACAGGTGGGGAGAGCAGATGAGACAGTCCCATCATTGTCACCGAGCCTATGCGTCTCCCAGAGCCTTCCTCTGCAGGTCAAGAAGATAGCACTGTCTTCATTTAGGGACAGGAGGATGCAGCCAGCAGAGGCTGTCATACTAATGAGAAGAGGTGTGTGGTCTACAGACCTCTGACCTAGGACAGGCTGAAGCCCCTCTTCTAGTCGCTTGCAGAGTCAGTGCTCCACAGACTTTTGAAGTAGGTTAAATATGTTACAGAGCCTCTGCACTGTGGCTCTTCCCTGTGACAGGTGCCCTGTGCTAAGCAGCAGCCCTGCCATCCTGCTCCCTGCTGAGCCCCCTGTCCTGGGCTCCTGAGGAATTATTTGCCACTTGCCTCATCTAAACTTCCCTATCTCATTTCCCAGATGTTTGGAACCAATTCTCCTCCTAATTGATAGTAGTCTTAATAACTTAAGAGATATTATATTTATATTTGGAAAAGCTCTTAGTGGCTGCTCTTGCTAAGTAACGAGAGGGAATTCCAACTACCATGGCAGGCCATTGAGGAGGTTTTTGGGGGTTGGTGTCATTTAGACATCTCTCGGACGCATTTAAAGTAGATGCTACCATAATAATATAGAATTAAAATGTATATCAGATTGCCTAATGGATCTTTAATCTCCACTTGTCATACATTATTGATGCCTTTGGGAGTCCCAGATTCCTCTATACTCCTATGCTAAACAACAAATTAATCACACTATAGAATTATAAAAATTTTCATTGATTTGAAAGTATTACATGAAAAAATTTGTAAAAAATCATATTGAAAAGCAAAGAGTATGTGCTAAAAAGAGTCAAACAACTAAAGACTTCCTGGAAAATACTGACATTGAGCTAAGATTTTCAAAATGGCTTGGAGAGTGGTATGGTGAGCTTGAGGTAGAAAGTTGGGTCGTGTGCTGGGTCCAAATAGCTGAAGTCCTGGAACTAAGGAGGAAAAAAAGACCATGTTTACCCACAGTATTTAGGGGTCTCCCTGGATATCTTGCTTAAAATTAAAAAAAAAAAAACAAAACACTTCTGGCTCCCAGACCAAGAAAGACAGCTTCCTCACCATTTTGGGTATGAATGAAATTAGGTGGTATCTGATATCTGAATATGGACTCATGCTTGAGAGGCACCTAGATGCTTTAACAAGCAATTTTTGTGGTTTGCCAATAACCCACCAATCATCTTTGTCTCGTGATAACTTTTGGATTATATATGGGCAGCCCCTCTAATATGCAAATGCATTTGGAGTAATAATATTCCATCCTGTCCAATAAGGTAGCCACTAGCCAAATGTAGCTATTAAGCACTTGGAATGTGGCCAGTCCAAATTAAGACACGCAGTAAGGATAAGAGGCACTCTGGATTTCAGAGACTTTGTATGATAAAAGTATCTCAAAGTATCTCAAGAATAACTTTTTATTGATTATAAGTTGCAGTGATATTTTGCATGTATTAGGTTAAATAAGTATGATTGAAGTAATATTTTCTTTTATTTTTTATTTCTCATGTGGCTATGGGAAGAGTTAAAATTACATATATGCCAGGCAGAATATTTCTATAGGAAAGTACTGACCTAAATATTCCCATATCCATGTGTTTGTTTATGTTAAAGAAACAAACAACTTTCCATGGTTTTCCTTTCCTCTTTCATTTAATATTTATGTGCCTGAAGGGTCATGAATCACAAAGATGAATGAACACTCAAATTTCCCATACTCAGCAGCTTACCATTTGATGGGAGAAAGAGAGAGAGAGAGAGAGACCCCACTGCAAGCCAGAGAGTAGGCAAAGGCTTCATAGAGTAGTTGACATTCGATTTTAAAGGAAAAGTGGAAATAAACCAGGTGGAGAAAGATGGCAAGAACATATCCCAGGAAGAGAAAAATATATGAAGAAAGACAGCAAGACATGGAAGAGCTGGACAAAATGGGTTCTAGCAAGAGTTCAGTGTGGCCAGAGAGGGTAGCAAGTATAGGATAGGTGATCCTGGAAGTGGAGTTGAGGAAACTGGACTTTGTCCTATATAACATGATCTACAGAATAAAGCTGGCCTGTGACAATATGTTGCCAAAAGTTTTTGAACAGAAAGTGACATTGATTTGTATTTTAAGACAACTAACTCTGGAAGCAGTGTAATTGAGGACCTGAGGAAGGCAAAGATAGAAGCCCCAGAAAAACCGGGCCTTAACTGCAGATGTTGAGAGTAGGGATGAAGTCCACATGACACATTCACAAAACATTCACGTGGTATAGAAAACAGGATTTGGAAATTGAGTTGCTTTGGAGAATCAGGGCAATCAGCTAGCAGGGGGAGGGCAGAAGCCAGAATGCCATGAGTTAGGGAATGAAAGGAAGTAAGGAAGAGGCAGCCATGAGGATAGACGCCTATTCCAGAAGCCTCAGGATGCAGGAAAAGGCAGAGAGCTGAGTGCCTTTCGGGCAGAGGACACGGAGGTGGCGCATGGGCATCCTGCCTATCTGTGTTTTATGGGGAGGGGGCTCAAGACGTAGGTGGGCAGGGGGAAGACCAGGTAGAAAGAGATATAAAGAGCAAGGGGATAATTAATGGGGAAAACTTGCTGAGGAAGCCTGGGCGTGGCCTGAAAATCAAGACTTAGGTAAAGGAGAATTAGGTAAATTTGGAAAAAAAAAAAACAAACAACACTGTAAAAATTTGAGGTTGCTGACACACTTAGCTTTCTCTTTTGGTAACAGAGGCACAGCAGATTTAAATTCTTCAACTAGAAAAAGCACTTTAGGGATGTGGGTCCTCTTGCCGCTTGCGGTTGGCATTCCGGGAAGGGGCGGGGAACACATTTCAGGTAGGAGCATTGGTATTGGCTATTGGCGGTGGGCTCCGTGCCAGGAGGCAATCAGTGGGACATTGGACTCTGTTGTTGCTAATCATATAAACACTTGGCTGCTGTCCTTCCTTCCATCATTTATTTACTTATGTATTTGTTTCTAATGTGTGTGCTTTCATGTGGACTTGAGTTTGAAAAGATGTAAGGAAAGCGTCTTTCTGATGAAGGGCTCTATCAACCTGGAGTCACAGATAGTACCTTTATCTGACAATAGGATCACATAAAATCTTCACGCTTGGGGGGTTTCATTTTCTTTATCTCTAAAATGTAAGCATTAGTTTAGATTATTGCCGAGGCTTCTTCTAATTCTAAAATTCTATGGTGGTATGATTCTAACTTGAATTGGTGCCCGTTTACAAGACATGAAACAGAAGGAGAAAGTGATACGGTGTGTGCTCATCAGTGAGGGCGCTGGTGTTGATGTACTACATATGTATAAAATCCCCCTGTAACTTTCTCAGGCATCTGCAGCACAAGGACATTTCGCCTGCATAAGCAGCATATGCTCCAGCTCAGAATATATGCCAAGCACACTTCAGAACTTTCGTATTTTGCAGCTGAAGTACAACACAGCTGGCCTCCTCAATGATTTAAAGTCTTCCTCTCCACCAGCAGAATTAAAAACCAAGAGACTGTTATGGTGCCTCTAAGAGAACAGGAGATGCAACCTATAATTATGAATTTATCAGACAATAGGTGACTTTCCACAGCTATCCTTAATGTGTTACCATAATCACACTTTCTCCTTTGGAGAATCAAGCCTTGTTTTAAAGAATTTGAATTGCATGGAGGGTGGAATAGGAGAAATGGATGTGTTGCTCATCCAACCAAGCTTTAAAAGGAAATTTAACTGATTTCCTCCTTATCTTCAGCACAGCAACTAAGAGATAGAAGAATTAGAGTGCCAGGGTGTATTTAACAGATCACCTTGGGGTCTCCAGCTCAGGGACCGTTTATAAGTCCCACTAAGCTTGATGCATTCCTGTTCCCGATGTTATTTGTATTGATATTTAAATTTGGTTAACGTTTTCATACAGACATAGAAGAGCAAAGTGAATCTGTCGGATTTCTGATAGGCAATTCTGTTCAGGGTAGCGGTACTTACATGTCTCTTCTTATTAGTTCTCGCAATATCCTAATAAGATAGAGTTTATCATCCACATTTTGCAGATGAAGTTAAGGCACAAAGAAGTCAGTTTCAGCAAAGCGGGTCAGGGACAGATGGAGCACTAGAGTCAGGTCTCTAAATTTGCAGCATATGGTTTTCCTCCACTTTAGAAAGCAATAAGAAATTCAATTTTAAAAAATTGAGCTGATGTTTGAGTTATTTGCCTAGTTATTTGCTGACTTTATCAGAAAGGAAGATATTTGCTCCTGATAAGGTCCCTTGTTGAAATATGCCCAGATGGAAGAAATAGAAAAGCAAAAATATTCTAGATCAATATCTACCATTGGTAAAATGAAATCCCACCATAACCATTGCCTCGATGTTGCAATGGCAAGCTGTCATCCTATGAGCGTTTTTGAGACTTTCATTGTGCCAGACAGTGTTCTGGAGACTGAGTGTACACAGGGAACAATAGATGTAACTTCTGCCCTCACAGAGTATGCAGTCTAGTGGGGGGAAGAAGCAAGCAAACAGATGATTCCAATTGTATGAAAAATGCTATTGTATGAATCCAATTGTATGAAAAATCACTGCAGCACACGGGTCATGAGAACACACAAATTGTACCCCTAACCTTTTCTTGTTGTGGGGGGGGTGTTCTTACTTCTTTGGGGAAAATTGCCTTGAAAAGATGACTGAGTCTTGAATAGGTTATTCAAGGCCCAAAAGGTCAAACCATTTAGGGAGGTCAGGAGGAGGGATTTCATTTGCTGTTTATTCATTCCATCTGCAGCAAAGGGCTGAAAATAAGAGAGGGCCTAGTGAATAGGAGGAGACACTGAAAGAAGCTGAGTTTCAGACTTGAAAGGGGCGCACGGGAAGACTGGAGAAAGCGGCAGAGGCCAGATATTCCCAGACTTTGTTGGCTGTGTAAGGTATGTAGAAGGGTCTCATTGCAAGGGAGTTTATCTACTCAGTGCTGCGTCTGCAGTCAGTCAGTCTGGGTCTGAAGGTAGGTTGAAAGGAGACAGAACTGAAGGCACAGAGACCTATCTGAAGTTATTTCATGAATCCAGGTAAAATGCCAAGGCCTGGGCTATGGTGATGGCATTAAGGATGGACGTAACCTGGATGGTTTGGGAAAGATTCTAGGGGCCTGGTGGTAACTGAATGTGGAGAAAAAGGCAAAGAAAGGAAGTTTCGAGGATGATGTCTGGGTTCCTGGTTTGAAACCCAGGAAGCTGGTGAGATAAGGAACACTGGAGGAGGAGGCAGTGGCTTTGAGGGTAGGACACAATAAGCTCACTTTTAGACCTTTAACTTTATGTCCTCTGTGAGAAATTCAAGGAAAGACTCCCAGGAGGCAGTAGGTGTATGGATCAGAACCCTGGTTGGGAGATCTAGGCTGGAACTAAAGATCTAGGTCTCCAACTGAGGAATCAAAGCCTTTGGAGGGGATGAGATTGCCCAGGCATGAAGTATGAAGTGGAGGGAGCAGAGGACCTAGGAGAGAGCCCTAAGGCAGGCACCGGGTAAGGGAAGGAGAAAGGAATGAGAGTATGTGGAGGACGTTGGAAAGGAGCTTCAGCAGCTAGTCACAAGAGGATGAATATTGTGATTCCACTTACCACGACATGGCCAGAATAGGCAAATCCATGGAGGCAAAAAGTAGATGAAGTGGTTGCCAGGGGTTGGGGGTAACGTGGAAGGAGGAGTGACTGCTAATAGGTATGGTATTTCTTTGGGGGGGGGTGATGAAATGTTTAAAAGTTAGATGGTAGTGAAAGTTGCACAACTTTGAACATACTGAAAACAGTGGAATTGTACACTTTGAAATGGTGACTTGTATGGTATGTGAATTATAACTCAATCTGTCCATAAGGGTTTCAATAATCAAATATCCTAATTAGCAAAGGGGAAGGTTAATGTGGGATGTTGTAAAGTGTTTTCAACTTTCACCTGATTTTTCTCTGTCCTTCAGTAATCAGGCTGAGCCATCCTTTCTCACAGTGGCTGGTGCGTAGAGGTTTATGCTTACAATTCCATAAATTAAATTAAAAACAACAGGCCAACATGAGAAGGACATCTCATTTCAAAGCCACGGGACTGTGAAAAGTGTTTTCCTTGGTACAACGAGCACAAAGTAGCCACAATGTAAAAGAACTCCAAGGCATCCGAGGCTTTGAATTACCATCATTTTTCACATCACTCTTGAGTGAGCAGTGTGATCTTCTTTATTTTTTATTTAGCGACAGAATAAACAGAGTCTATTCTTGCAAAAATGGCAATTTAAAATCTTTTGACTTAAGCCAAGAGTGTTTTTTCCATTATAGTGTTTGTGGGCTTGGCCTCAGCCCTCAGTCTCCCGGCCCCTGCTGAGCTGTGCTCTCTTTGCTGCTTCAGCTCTCCGGAGCTCCCCCAGGGAGTTAAAATGGAAAAGTTAAAATGGAAGGGACACAAGGAGAGCCCAGCCCCGTCAGGAGCAAGAGCAGGTATACAGGCAGCATATTTGAGGAGTCAGGCTTGTGAATCAGTCTTAGTAATTGATGAAGTATGAGTTTCTGGCCCTTGTGTTTGTAATGATCAGTTCTTGGCGGTGTTGGTTTGGGCCAGTGTTTCCAATCTACAGGATTTATATGCAATGTATGCATTAAAGTCTGGAACACAGAGGCTCAGAGGAATGAGTTACAATCCCAGGCTCACACACAGGGCTAAGTGAGGATATGAAAATTGAAACCCAGGGCCTTAGTCCTGTTGTTGTTCACCACCTTCTCTTGCTGAGGCATCAGCTGCAACGTGGGTCCAGCCCTCAGGTGCGAGGGATGGGGAGCATGAGTGAGGACTTGCAAATTGGACTTTCTGAAGGGCATGTGTGAATCTTCCCCGTCCCTGGGTATTTAGCACTAAGTCAAACCACGTGCTTTTGAATGAGCATGTTGAACTTCTGCGAGGTTCTGATAAAATGTGCTGTGACCTTTAGGTAAACTTCTCATCTAGGCCATTAGGGACTGACTCATGGCAGAGTCCAGCTTGTTTCTTTTTGGAATGCCTTGAAGACCCGCAGGGCACCTGCTACAGTATCTGACCCAGAACACACCCAGTCGTTTCCAAGTGCTAGGCAGGGGCCCCGCCTGCCATAGTAGAGCAGTGGCTCAGGCTTTCCCTTGGCCTCTTGATAATAAGCAACAAAGAAGCAGAAGGATGGGATTTTGATATTCGTGTCTAATTCTGTTCTGTAAACGATCCAGCATGTTGGTAAAAAATAGTGTCTCATTAGCAGGATCAGAGCAGCACAAGGACGTGGAACTTCAGTAAACACATCCTCACTAGTGATTTCTGTCCAATCAGGCCAGGGTTACTAAACAGACTCCAACTTGTAAGGGATCAGAAAGTTTGCTTTTTGATGTGGAATGAGTTTTCCAAAGGAAATAGTGGTATAAATGGGAATTGCATATAATAAACAAATTGAGCAGAGTTGGAAATAGTTAAATGATGAAAGGGGACATTGAGGGACTATCACAACCAGGCAGTGTCTTGAAGGGGAGGAAGAAAGGAGTTGACTGAGAAGAGATCTGTCTTCGTATAATCCCCATGCAAGACACAAGAACGTGCTGTGAGCTCCGGATGGCATCATTCCTCACGTCGTAATTCTCGGTGCCAGAGGACTAAATGTCCACTTTTAATTACGCTCATGAAGAGCTGATGAGGCCCTAATTAATGCTGACCAAACTCACAGGAGTTTTCAATTAGAGTATCAGTTTGTTAATTTTTATTTAGAAACATAACTATCCGATGACAGGAAAATCCCCTATTTATATCAGTTCCACCTGTTAGGTAGAGCTTCAGAGTAACCCAATTATCAGATGTATTTAGAAGCAGAACACAGAAAAATGGATGGATTTGAAAGATTTAATTTAGTCACATAAAATAGGGAAGATCCTCTGCTCGGAAGACATATTTAGACAAGAATGATAAAATTACCCATTTGAGGTTGGTAGTATTGGATGATTACTAACATTTTTACTCTTCACCTTAAGATTTTGTTTCTTTTCACTGCAGTGCAACTTCATCTTTGTGATTGAGCAATTCTGTTTCACATTGAGCACATTTTCAATAAACTGCTTCCTGCTTGCCTTCTCAGAAAACTTCCTCAGGTTCCAAATTGTGTGCATAGTCCCACAGGTGTGGGTGACACTTTCCAGCTTTTCTGATTTTATGTTTTACTTAACACTTCAGTGTTCATACTGAAATTTGGTGTCCATTGAAAAACAAGGAGGAGGCACCAATAAGTGACTACATCCCAGAATTTGGATGATCAGGGTCCTCACTCCTAGTCTGAGTATTGGGCTTACTCTTTTGCTCATTTAAAACCCATCTGTGGAATACTAGTCCCGGCGGAGAGAAAAGAAATGGCCTATTTCCTGTTCTCAGTAGCAGTCTGGTAGAACATAGACATGTAAATAACCAATTGGAATATTATAATGGCTATTATAGAGGGATAAATCAGGTAGCGGGTCATGGGAAGAGGAGATTCAGGAGTGTGGAGAAGGCCCCAGGGAACCGAACTTGAGGACAGATTGATCAGGCACTGGCTAGATGATAAAAGTTGGGGGTGGGGAAGTATATGAACCCTTTGTAAGTATATGGAACTGCACAGATAAGCAGAGAGACATGAGAGAAACTGGCATGTCCTGGGACTCTTCAGCATTGTGGAAAAAAGTTACAGAAACCAGAGGCAATGTGGAAGACGACCTTGGACTTGGGTGGGTTAAGTAGGAACCAGATAAAGAAAGGCCTTGTATCCCCTGTAAAACAGTTCAAATGCTGGCCTGTAGGAACCCATTGAGTTATTTTGAATAATGTATTTTAAAGGCATGTAGTTCTAAGTTTGTTTATTAATACATATTGTCAATCTTACTGAGCATATGGGCCAAGTTTGACATAGACCTATAGACAAGAAAAGTTGTATTTTTTCCCTCTGGCAGTAGTTGAGGCACATTAGTATTTTGGGTTTATTTTAGGAGGGATTTTTTTTTATTGTGGTAATGTATATATAACATTGAATTTACCATTTTAACCATTTCTGAATGTACGTTTCAGTGACATTAAATACTTTCACGGTGATGTACTGTCATCACCACTATTTATATCCGAAACTTCTCTTTCACCCCAAATAGAGACTCTGTAACCATCATCCAAGAATTCCCCATTCTCCACTCCCAGCCCCTACTGACCACTTATCTACTTTCTATGTTTGTGAATTTGCCTATTCTAGGTATTTGCTATAATTGGAATCATACATACTTGTCCTTTTACCTCTGGCTTATTTCACTAAGTAAAATGTTTCCAAAGTTCATCCATGTTGTAGTGTGTATCAGAACTTCATTCCTTTGTATAGCTCATTCCAGTGTGTGTGTGTATGTGTATGCATACACCATGTTTTGTTTATCCGTTCATCTGTTAATGGACACTTGGGTTGTTTCCACCTTTGGCTATTGTGAATAATGCCACCATGAACATTGGCCTACAAGTATCTGTTTTGCTCCTGTTTTCAGTTCTTTTGGATATATATTAATACTTAGAAGTGGAATTACTGGGTCATATGGAAATTCTATGTTTAACTTTTTAAGGAACTGCCAAACTGTTTTCCATAGAAACTGCACCATTTTGTATTCTCACCAGTAATATATGAGGGTTCTAATTTCTCTACCTCCTCCTCAATGCTTATTTTCCAGGTTAAAAAAATATTATTATAGACATCTAGGGGCATGAAGCAGAATCTCATTGTGGTTTGATGCACCCTAGTTTTGGAATATGCAAAATATTTTCCAGTAAGTAATAAGCTTTGAAGACATCCTTGTTCATGAGGCTTCTTAAGATAAGTGCTCCTATTTTTGCTATGGAAAATGATGTTTGATTATAGACTATTTACAATTTAAGGGTTTAGTTGAAGCATTCTTTCAGTTTTTTTTTCTTTGAGATAGTCTCACTCTGTCACCCAGGCTGAGGTACAATGGCATCATGATAGCTCACTGAAGACTCAAACTCCTGGGCTCAAGCAGTCCTCCTGCCTCAGCCTTTTGAGTAGCTGAGACTACAGGCGTGTGCCACCATACCCAGCTAATTTTTCTATTTTTGTAGAGATGGAGTCTTGCTCTTGTTCGGGCTGGTCTCAAATTCCTCACCTTAAGCCATCCTCCTGCCTCAGCCTCTCAAAGTGCTATGATTACAGGCGTGAGCCACCTGACCCAGCCCTATCAAATATTTTTTAAATAAGAAAACCCTTTGCTCTGAAATATCCTCCAGTGCATTCAGGATCAGTTTGCTGAACGGCAGCTCCTGGCCATGTCTGTATGTCTAGCTGTACAAGTTCCACTACCCTTGTCCTGGTTGAGGCACCTCTTGCCTCTGGGCTGCAGTAGTGCAGCAGCCTACAAGCTGTTTTTTCTGTCTCTGATGTCTTTTTTCTTTCCTCCTAAACATCGAAGGCAGTAGAGCACAGTGATTAAGAGCAGAGACATCAGAAACAGAGCCTGGTCTGAGTCCCAGCTCTGCCACTGTTAGCTGTGACGCCTCTGACAAGTCACTTAATCTCGCTGAACCCGTTTCCTTACCCACACAATGGAAAAACAAAGGTGCCTACCTGCTAGGTATGTGGTGAGAATAGATAGGCATGTCAAGACCTTTGTACGTTGCTTGGCACATGGACCAGCAGGGTTAGTTGGGTTCTTGTTATGCTGCCTGCAGACTTATTCTTCTAAAATCCTGATTATGGGTCTTCTCTGCTTGAACCACTTCAAATTTCTACTTGCTCAAAACAAACTTCAAACTGGTGGGCACTTTGGAAGAGGCCCCTTTACAGCCTTGGTTGCTAGCCTTGTCTGCCGTCTCAGCCCTCCTGAGCCACTGACCAGTACAGACCAGCTAAGTATGTCACCATAGCTCAATGCATGAGCTTCCTGCTGCCTGAATGAGCCACACGTGAGGAACTTGTCCTTTACTCTGAAGCTTATGAAAAGACCCCTTCTCTGTGAAAGACCTCTGGCATGCTAGGCTGGGTCTCTGTCAGAGTGATTATCTGTTGTCGCATGGGTGTTTTTGTGGACTCTTCTGTGTCTTATTTCATTCATCACATTTATGTCATGCTCACTATAAGGGCTCAATCCAAGATGTGAATGTGAAAATTACTTTACCTACACAAGTCATTTACGAAACCAGCCCCACTCCCTTATTCAATAGCTTGACATGGTTAGTTGGGATTGTGGGTAGATTCCACACCTTAAAACTCATCTGTCTCATCGTGTGACCGTATAGTCATCAGAACAGATGCCTTAAAAGTGAACCACAGATGCATCCTATTTGGTAGTGTTGATCTTGACAATGTTTTATTTATTCAGCAACTCTACTGAATACCCAGTTTGGGTAAGTCACTTAATAACCTCCTAAGGGAGATATGGAATTGCATACAAGGTTTCTGTTAATGAGGCTTTTCAATATAAATGTTCTTGCTTGTCTGTGGCTTTAAGAAATGCAAAATCTAGTAGGAGAAATTGTAGTCTCTATTTTCTGGAGAGGACGTGGAAAATTCTGAATCCACCTGTCATCATTGCATTTCTAAAACAGTTCAGCCTTCTTACTTGGCAGAAGGGGCCCCTTGTAGTCCTGACTCAGCTTCTGAATTTCTGGTGAAATCTAAAACTGGAGGGACAAGAGAAATCCTGCTGTTTGCAAAGAATTCAAGAGGGAGATCATAATAGGTAGCAATTCAGAAGTAAATGCCAACAAAATAGCCCTGCATCATCTTCTGTAGTCTACAATGTATTTTTCTGATGCTAACTGTTTGGTCCAAAGCTTCTACTAGTTTGAGACTGATAATCTTGTCATTTTTTTTTAATCTTTAAAGAAAATGTATTGATATGTTCTTCTATTATTTGTAACCTTTCTCTCTGACTCTCTGATCTAAAGCTCAAAGATCTTAATTAAAGCTACAAATCCAGTGGGATTGTGTTGAAAACATATTTAATGAAAGAGGGAGGTGGTTTGTCAGGAGAAAAATTACAACAAAACGCATAAGCTAAGCAGCATTCTTTTTAAAATAGACCTAAAACTTAATGACAGTTAAGGCAAAATAGATAAACAAATATCAGGAATTGAATTAATACTTTGAAATACTTTGATTTCAGTGCTTTGCAATTGCTTAGTTGAAAATTGTTCTTTGTTCTTAAGAAAACGTGGCAAGTGACAGCGTCCATAGCGGTCTTCTGTGTGTTTCAGCCTTGCTTCCAGATTTGAAATGATGCTGGGTCCAGCCTTGGAAATCAGGATGGGCCTTTGTTTCTCAGGTTGAAAGATTGCAGGCCATGAGCACTATTCCATGTTTTTTTGGTTGTTAAAAAAAAAAAATGTTGCTCCTGGAAGTAGCACCTTGCTATCCTTTTAGTGGTAAGGGTATAATTGTTTTGAACTAAAACCAGCTTACAAAAACTATACAAGAGTCACATGGTTTATTCAATGCTTTTCCATACATATGACCCTCTCATATATTTTTATCCACATTTAACAAGGATGTAACTGAAGCTCATCGAGTTAAGTACATTACCAGCTGGTTGGTGGCAGAACCAAGATTGGAGAATAGGATTGAGTCTCAGGACTCATTTTTTTCCCACTGCATCATGCTCAAACAATTATTTGCTGGTATTCTTAGCCTACTCGGGCTGTTGTAAAAGAATACCATAGAATGGGTGGCTTATGAATAACAGAAGTTTATTTGTCACAGTTCTGTAAGCTGGAAATCTGAGATCAGGTTGTCAGCATGCTCAAGTTCTAGTGAGGGTCCCTTCTGGGTTTCAGACTGCCAGCTTCTTGTTGTATCCTCACATGGTTGAAAGAATCTCTTCATCTACTTACAAAGGCACTAATCCCATTGAAGAGGGCTCCACCCTCATGACCTAATTGTTTCCCAAAAGCCTCACCTCCAAATATCATCACATTGGGGATTTAGGCTTCAACATATGAATTTGGGAGGGAGGGAGGATATAAACTTAGTCCATAAACAAATTTAGTCCATAACAGCTGGATTCCATAGTTACCAGCTAGTTAGTGTCTCTGATGAATGCAAGTATGCAAGAGAAGGTGCATGAAGGCACTGAACTGGCTGTGTAAGTGTGTGGGTATTTGAGTCTGGGTGTTCATTATAAAAGAACAGTAGTATTGAAACTTAGTGTTCTGCCCTTTCTTGGATTTGACCCCACTCTCATTTTACAGTGTGAATGTTGTTAGGATATTTCTGATTAAGGATCAAAAAAGACTCAAAACTGGGTGTGGTGGCCTGTGCTTGTAATCCCACCTACTCGGGGGGATTAGGTGAGAGGATCATTTGAGTCCAGCCTGGGCAACATCACAAGACCCCATCTCTTCCAAAAACAAAAACTCAAACTCCGATGATTGGTAGTTGGTAATAGAGAACTTTGCTCACAACTATAATTTTTTGTATTTATAAGTGTTCTCTTTAGTGCAGATTTATGACTAGTATTCTCTTTCTTGAAAAATACTTTTTAGGATGACAGATTTTTTTAAACCCTTGATTTTATTTTCTGGAACTAGATTATATTGCATCACTAGAAATTTATTCATGGCTCTGAAATGAATATTTATGTGCCTGTGCCAAGCTCCCCTCACATCTCCAAGGAGGAAGAGTCACCCATCAATGAATGACATCATAATGAAACCCAGAGGTAGAAAGAGAACAGGTCAAGATTGACTAACATGTGAAACTGGAGTCTGACATTAAAGGAGTCTTGTGGCTGCATGGCGTTTTCCCCATTGCTGCTGGGCAGTCTTGCTCTGGACAGGAGCTCTGATCCAAAGGAAATCTGCAAAGAGCAGATCTTAAGTAGACTAGAAGTACTTATGCAGGAAACACGATCTTGAGGAAGTCTTTCTGAAATCCTCTTTTTCCCACCACAGATCTCTCTGAACCTTTGTCTATTACCTCTTCCTGTTGCCTCTCCCAGTCATCAGGTATAACATGCTGCCACGTATTGTCTGTTATCTTTGTAGAGTAAGCTTCTTAAGGGACAGGTTCATTTCTTTGTCTTTGGCTTGTAGTAGCAGAAGACCACCCCGATACTCCCGAATGATCTGGAAATTCCAGATGAACCTATTGTTCACCATACAGGTAATACTCTGGTACATTTCCTTCTCTCCCTACCTCTTTCTCCACCTCTTGTATTACGTTTGAGTTAATAAACTAATTCCATATCACATGACACAATGATACTTACCATGTGAACACTCAGTTACAATTAATGATAGGTACTGTCTCAGGTTTAACAAGGTCAGCCTGAAGAATTCTGCTTTCCCCCTCTCTTAATTGCCTTTATGAAATATCTTTGTGTGCAGATATTAATACCTGTACTTTGAAGATTTTAATAATCTTCAGCTATATTTCTTGGATAAACAAAATCCTCTTGTTGAGATAGCAACAACAAAATGCTTCAGAATCATGTTTCTGGGTTTTCTTATATCCATTAATGCAAAATAAATGCCCATGTGAAAGCAAAACCTTAATATAAATGTATTCAGCGTTTTTTATTTCCCTTCCCTCTTTCATGAGGAAGATGGGCAAGGCAATTTTTCAGGTATATTATAATTCTTGATTCCTTATATTTTAGCATTCATATAAACCCAATTAAGTTAGAGAATTTCTTCTGGGACTTTATTTTTTAAAAGTGAATAATAAATAGTTTAGGAGAAACATTTTAATGAAAAACATGTCAAAGCTGGTAACATAATTCTACAGTGTACCAAATTAACTTTTTTACAGAAGTTTTTCAAATACCTGAGATAATACAACCTTCTAGGTACTCAGGTATAATTTGACATCCTGTGACTTCTGTTCCCTTATTAAGCTGCTGAAATTCTTTACTGTCTAAGCCTAAGAATTCTAAGAGCAACACCTCCACAAGAGCCTAGTCCTACAGCCATCAACCTGGCCAGTATCTTGGACATCTTGGGGAAAAAAATGACACTTTAGGGACAGCAGTTTGTTTCCCCCTTTCTCCTACTCTGATCCTTTGTGTTTTCTAACACTCCTTTAGAATATTCCTTGAAACAGATGCTGCAGGAGGCCTAGGAGACTGATCTTTCCATGTGTCTAAGCACTTTTCAGAGACATGCCAACAGGGTCCCCAGAGGACTGACAATTTTATTTCTCCTCGCTCATTATGAGCTGGTGTGGAAATTTGGGAGGAAGCAAGGAAGCATTTTTTTCAACCTGAGTATCCTACATTAGTGAAGTGTAAGAGTCGCTAAGGATTGCCACGTAGCTCAAAGAGATTTAAATTTTTTCTTATAAAACTACCTTTCTTGCAACAACAAAGTCAGCCTCTTCCGAGGAGGGTTTAAAAATCTGAGACAATAAATTCCAGGTGTGCTGTGTTGCAGGCTTCCTCTTCCTCTTAGCTTCTGGAAGGCATACCCTGATGATCAGATTTGTGCTTCTAATGGCACTCTAATTTACCAGCTACATCTGCCATTGAAGTTGCTCACGTTTTCATTATGTTTTAATGAAGCTCTTTGAAGAGAGGGATCACTCCTCAGAATTCGGAACGCATCCACACCAACATTCCTCTGTATCCCCTCCCTAGACACTATTTTAAGGGGACTTGTTCCTTTGTACATGTTACTTAAATAGATTTATTGAGAACTTTTTGAACATGTATAGGAAAATCACAAAAACCCAATGAATAATTTAGGAAGCTCATCTAAGGGACTAGATAGCTCTCACAGTTGGCTTCTGGAACAGCAGAGCTCTGTTAAATATTGTATGGCATAAACAAGATTTTTTTCTCAAAAGGTGGTTTATGATTAGTGTTTCTTTGGGAAATAGGAATAATAGCAGCAACGGGAAATAGATGTAGCTTTGGTTCTCTGATATACACCTTCAGCCAGAGGTTCTCTAGGGAATGCAGGGCCTGCTGGCAGGTGTGCTGTTGGTTGCTCTGAGATGAGGGGGAAATGCAGAAGAGTGAATGAGTGCCATTTCCAGCCAACGTCAGCAAAAACAGGGAGGAGGAGGTGTACTATTTGTTTTGAGAGATGTGACTAGTAGCAAGTACTTCAACTGCTGGCAGCCTTAAAAGGATTCTAAATTGCTTTCTTACCTCTCTGCTTTTTGCCTATCCCTGTCTAGAGGAATGACTAGACTCAGGGGCCCAAAAAGAGTGGGTCAGAGTAAACTGACCTAAATAAAAATGTTTACAATATCAAGAGTGGGCGAGAGTACAGGGTAACTGGGACTCTCACACATTTGCTGCTGGGCTTATAGAGTGACACCAGCTATGTGTGAGAGTCCTTAACAACCGAATGCTGGTCTGTCGTTATGTCAAAACTGCAAAAGGGAAAGGCAGTCCTGAGGTTGGTTGAAATCAACAGAGGGGCAAGTCTTCCATAGGGCTGGTTTCTGTTTAATCCTTAGGGAGGAAAGCCTATGGTGGTTAGCTAACAAAGGAAGGGGGTATAACAAGGTGTGTCTGACCTTCCATGTGGGGTCTCCTTGGCCAGGAGGGGGTCCATTTAGTCAGTTGGGGGCCTTAGGATTTTATCTTTTATTTCTCAGTTTCCATTGCCTACAGAGGTATTCTCATATCCATGGGAAACCACCTATGAAGCAATTAAAGGGAATGAGTTACATCTGTAGCCAGCTCAATGCAGAGGGATCTCCAAGATGCATTGAGTACAAAAAAAGTAGGCACAAATATATGTATATCTTCTTTTATGAGATACCATGTAGTTTATGTAGCTACATTTATGTACAATCATATGTATAAGTTTATGTATATTCATGTAGAGGGTGTCTGGAGGAAGACTAACCTAATTTTTACCACTGGGGATGAAAGAAGAGATAGTAGAAATGGAGGATTTAGCCTTCTCTGAAATGCCGCCAAAAATGTATTCATATATTATCTAATTTAAAGTTTAAAACAAAAGGAAGAGAGCATTACCTCTTTTGTGGTAGGACTGGGTAGTTTGTGGGGCTAGGGGGTTTTTTTTGCATTATCAAGCAATCTGCGCATATATTTTGGATAACAAACAGCTAGATGTATTGGAGATAGGAATTATTTCTACTAAGTCCCTGGGTTACCCTCACTCATATCGCCTTCAGATTTGGCTACTTATAAAATGCTGGCTTTTGTTTAACTCATCGTTACCTCACAAGTAGTAATGATGCAGTTTCAGATGAGAATAAGTTCATGTTCCCTTCATGGCCAGATAGTTTTTTAAAGAAAGCGGAGATGAATGTCACAAGCAGGATCTCCCGAGGATCATGTTATAAAAATCATAGGTGCCGATGTAAAAAGATGACTGGTACAGCAGGAAAAAGCTCAGATGTCTGCATTTAGTTAAAAGGAATACTATCTTGGGAACACAAAGGCTATTATGGAACTACATAAATTTAGTTTTCAAAACAGCACACCTACATTTAACCTGCCAGCCCTCACCCTGTAGCTTTATCATCTGCATGAGGAAAATTTGCTGTTCCAAGACTTTTCCTTCCTTTAAGATGCTTACTCTTGAGCTTTGCAACAATGCTGCAGTTAAAGCGTGTTTCCAGGTGACTATGAAACTGTTCTTGAGATAGAGTCAACTGTGTTTTTCAGCAATTTTTGACCAGAGAAGCCCACTCGTAATCCATTAAATGTGAAGCTTTTTCTAGTCTCAGTAATTCTGCATTGAATTAGTTTTTCAATGTCTGGCTTGTATGAAGTCAGGTTAGAAAAATCGATAGACTCCAACTCTTTGGCCTAAACTAATATAGTCTTACAACCCTGGAAATAATGCCCAATTTGTTGGTTGCATCAAATTAGTTTATTGAGCAACCCTGTAACTGGTTGGTTGTCCATTACCTGAAACCTATATTGACCTTTTCTTTGACTTATGCAAACATTCTGGAGGAATATAAAATGAGATTCTCCAAATCCTTGATATCCGCTGTATAGAGATGTATTTCATGCTGCCTATTCTTAGGTGTGTATTTTCTTTTAGTGTTGTACTGAGCACAAAACTGCCACCTGGGGTTGGATGCAGGGACTCCCATACTGTTCCACTTGCTCTCTCCCACAAGAAATACATTGTTACAAAAGAACATCGTTGGGGGATTTTAAGACATGAGTTTCAGAGGTTAGGCATGTCCTTTCAAACACTTTATTTCATTAGTAGATCTTTAAAGAATCTTTGCATTTAAAGCTATTTTGGTCATTTATCATTTTATTTAATAAGTACATGTTAACTGCCCAAAACTTCTGGACATGTAAGATGAAAAAGTAACTATACTCTCAGAGAGGTTGAAGGACAATTAGGGAAGATAAATGTGTAAGTAAATAAATGCAATGGTAGGAGTAGGATCCAGGGCAAGAAAAGGTAAACATAAGCAGTAGCCAATTTATATATTGATTTTTATAGCCTCTTTTGGAGTGATAAGTTTCACATAATTACTCTATATAAAAATTACTTTAAGTATTTTAAAACTAAAATGATGTGTGAGAAAGCACACTAGTAGCTAATACATTTCATGCCTTCAATATGTTAGTTTCCCTCCCTTCTCTCAAGCTTTGAGATGCCCCCTTCCACAAGTAGGTGGTTACCTGGGCCATGCCTTTGGATAAGTTGATGCATTTCAGTGACATTTCCTTCTACATCCCATCTTCCAGATTGCAAACTCCCCTATTTTAGTGTGACCTCATTGGACACAACCTCATTCCCTTGATCACTCTGCTTGATCTCTTTGTGTTTTCTCCAGCTCCATTACATTTTCTTCTAGCACAGCAATTTGAACTGCACGCAATGTTCCCATGCAGGAGCACCCTCACTCTCCAAAATCCTAGGATAATATTTTGTGCCTTTTCTGATGATAGTTGACAATTTGCTGGCTAATTTTTTAGGTAAGAGCACACTGGGTCAATGTCTTCAGAAATGGTTTGTGATGTCATTGGGCCTCTTTCCTGCGTTGTGCCTAAGAGAAAGCCCACCGAGCAGTCCATAGAATGTGGATTATTTTTTCAGTAGAAAACATTGTCTGGTATATGCCCACAGTGAAATTTACCTATTGTTTGTTGGTTGATTGCCAGTCACATCTCCAGAAGTTTGCTCTGCAAATCACCTCCTATGTCTTGGTGGTTCTGGTGCTAATAGTTTGTATTAGCTGCAAGAGATTTCGTCATTTGCACATTTAATGATTTCAAAACATACTCCAGAGGTATTAGATCTCATTTGAATCCATTCATTCCTCTCCATATTTCCATGTTTCCGAAATTATTTCCTCTCTATAATACAGAAAAACATTAACAATTTCATAGCAACTTTTTTTTAACAGCAACTTTTTTGAAACTAGCATTTGTTGTGGAAACTTGGTAATTTTATGAACTATTTTATACATATTAAAATACTTAGCATCTATATGCAAAGGTCAAAGAATAAAGATAAAATGAACACTCATATACTTCTCAGCTAAAGCAATAGGGCATTACCAGTAACTGTATGTCCTTCCCTAATTGTATTTCTCTCCCTCTTCTTCAGAGATAAACTCTAATAAAAATTTATCATTATCTTGCTTTTCTTTAGGGTTTGCTGTATATATATTTCTCTAGACACTAATAAAAATATTAGTTTATTCATTTTTAAAATTTTTATACAGATGTATCATACTCTATAGTTCAGGCAGCCCCAGCAGCTCAACAGTGACATCAAGGACCCAGGCTCCTTTTATGTCACTCCTTTGCCATCCTTAACGTTTTCCTCTTGGTTACAAGATGGCTGCCATACCTCCAGGCCTTATATCTGCACTCAAGTCAGGAAGAAGTGGGGAATTATAAAGGGCAAAGTCCTCATCTTTGTCATACTTTGCCTTTTAATTTTTCAGGAAGGGATGTTTTCCCTGAGGACTTGTGCCTAAATCTTATTGTGTAAAACTGTTCTGTCTGCCACCCTTAGCCAAAAGGAAGCTGGGCACTAATAGAGAGCATTTAATTGGGTAGCCTCCACTCCTCTGCAGAGGACTGCAAGAAGGAATGGAGTTGAAGTCTTGAGTGAGCCAGTTACAGTACCTGCCACAGTGGCCTGTTTCTGGTCTGTATGCTTATCTCAGCCCCAATACCACGTTACCCTACTTCCTATAACTTTATTTATTGACAAAGTAACACACTGTATATACTTATGGTATACAATGTGATGTTTTTATATAAGTATACATTGCAAAATGATTAGACCAAGCTAATTAAAATATTTATCACTTTATATACTTTTTTGTGGTGAGAACATTTAAAATCTACTCTTAGCAATTTTCAAGTATATTATATACTACTATTTATTATAGTCACCATGCTGTGCAGTAGCTTTCCAGAATGTATTCCTCTTGTCTAACTGAAATGCTGTCCCCTGTAACCAGCATGTCATTCCTTGCTGCCCTGCCCACCTCAAGTCCTGCTAACCACCTTTCTGCTCTTTGCTTCTGTGAGCTTGATTTTTTTTTTTTTTTTTTTTTTAGATTCTACATATAAGTGAGATCATACAGTATTTGTCTTCCTGTGCCTGGCTTTTCTCACTAAGCATGTCTTTAAAAATGTCTTTGTGTGTGTAGGGCAAGTCCCCTCTCCCTATGTCCTGTTACTCTTTTTCTTTCAAGTGTCTCAGCTATTCTTGTTCCTTTTGTCTTCCATATAATTTTGGGATTAACTTATCAAGCTACACACACACACACACACACACACTGGATAGTTTCATTGCTGTGTGCTGAATTTATAGATGAATTTGAGGATAGTTGACATCTTCACAATATCTTTGTTCTTTGATCATGGTACATTTATTTAGGTCTTCAATGTCTTTCAGTAAAATTACGGTTTTCTCTCAAAACCGATTGATTTTAAAACATAACTAAAAGAATGAAATCTATAGCACATTACCATTTATATCAGATAAATATGCCTGCACATAAGACAATAATCTATACTTCAGAAGATCTCATACAAACAAAAGAATACATGCTAAATACAATAGGATGTTTTCTATGGTTGCTATGGAATGGAAACATTAATAGAAATAAGAGAAGAGGCCAATGTTGATTATAGGCCAAGAGGTGAAGAGTTTTATAAACTCAAAGTTCAAAATGTTAAAAAAAAATACAACAAAAAGTCTGTCTTTTGTAAATATACTTTTTGGTTTCCTTTTCTTATTGTTGCTACTTAAACAATTTTTTAAAAATTTTGTTTTGTAATCCTTTACTGCTGGTAAAATAGAAATTCTTTCACTTTTTGCATGATGATCTTAGAGCTAGCCACCTTATAAAATTCTTAATATTTTGTCTTTGGGTTCATTTGGGATTTCTGTACAAGAAATTACATAGTCTGCAAATAATGACAGCTTTTTTCTTTCGCCATATTGCATAGTTCAGTGTTGAAAAGAAATAACAATAGTGGATATACTTGTTTTAATTTTTAAAGGGACTACTTTCAGTGTTTTATTATTGAATGTGCTTAAGAATGTTCCCTGAATTCCTAATTGTTTTTTGGTGAATCTCTATTCAAATGCATTTTTAAATTATGATATATCTTCTTCATACTCTATTAGATTTAATTTGTCATTATTCTGGTTTTCATAAAATTTCTGCTTGTGAATCAGTATCTTTGTCTTTTCCCATATTCTCTTATGTGGCTTTAATCTCATAAAATGAGTAAGGGAATATCCCCTATTTCTGATCTTTATTCAACATATTTTAAGACTAAATTGACTATAACCATAAAATAGTCTATGATCATAGACAAGTTACTCAATCTCATTAAATCTTCACTTTCCTTATAAATCATCATCATAATACTGATACCATGGAGTTAAGAGAATTAATTGAAATAATCCACATGAAGCACTTAGCTTATTACCTGACATGTGGTAAGCATTCAAAAAATGATAGCTGTGATGATATTATCTGTCATTAGTCCTTTTTCATCCATAAGCATATGGGCTTCCTCTTCCCTTATGGAAAACAAGTTGCCTTTTTTGTGTTATAGGCATACAAGCATGGATTTTTAAAGCTACTTTATGCAATATGATTAATTCTAAAGCATAGTTAGAATAACCAAGCAACAGAGATCAGGTCTGTGGAAACAGGGCCTTGCTCCTTGACTTAAAACTTTCCTGTTCTGGTTTGATGTTCTAACAGCTGGCATTAGGTAGATCAAAAGAAAGTACTTTTAAATTCTCAAATTCCAATTCTTCATTTAAAAATTGAGTCCAACCTCATGCTGGGTATTACGGGAAATACAAATAAGTATGAGACTCAAACCCATGTAAACAAGGAAGCACATAGGTAAGTACTTGAGCGTCACACCTTTGACAAGGTGTGGAGGCAATCGTCATAGCCTCCATCCCATGTATGTTTAAGGATAGACTAGCTTAGTGGTTTTCAACCAGGCACAATTATTATATCCCCAGGGGACATTCAGCCGTATCTGGAGACATTTTTAGCTGTTACAACAGTGGTGCTATTGGCATCTAGAGGGTTGAG
Source organism: Mirza zaza (assembly GCA_008750895.1). NCBI lineage: Eukaryota > Metazoa > Chordata > Mammalia > Primates > Cheirogaleidae > Mirza > Mirza zaza. The sequence goes on along the minus strand of VSMD01044923.1, from coordinate 9,560 downwards.
GCCAGGATTTGCTGTTGAACAGCATATAATGCACGGAGCATCCCTTCCTAACAAAGAATTATCCGATCCAGAATGTCAATAATGCTAACTTCAAAATCTGCATGTATAAAAGTGTTTCTCTAGCATAGCATCTGCGTGTATCTTTTGGGTTCCTTCAAAATTTCATGACTCCAGGCTCTATCCCTAGAGATTCAGTTGCAACATGGTAGAGCCCTAAAACCTGGAGCTTTAAGCATGCAGATGAGTCTGACTAAGGTGGTCTAGGGAGCGTTATGGAGGTGGTCCAGGAAGTTCAGTGTAAGACTTGCTGAAATAGACAAAGAGTGGGAGCATACTGATAAATGCATTTGCCAAGTACATAGAGGGCAACAAGGAAACCCATTTCAGAGCAGTAGCCAAGAGTATTTGTACTTAGAGCTCTGGATTCGGGAGCAGCCTGACTCACTGGCTCATTCTTGTGGTAGGAACAATGATTTCTCAAGTCACTTGCCCTGTGTGGCAGTGGTTTCTTACCCCAGGTACATACACAGCACGGCTGAACAATTTCTGTCATTATCAAGCACTTTGTGCTCCGCCAGCCACATTTTCAGGGTCACTTCAGTGGTGAGAATCTGCTGTCATTCTAGGCAGGCCGCAAACAAGGCTGAGTGCCACAGATTACGTTTACAGGGCTGCTCACAGAAAGTCATTTCTTGCAGTCCTGCTTACAGTTAGGGTTAAGAATACCTGGAGGAAATTTCACATCAAGTTTTATCCTTGGTTGCCAAATTGCTCAGTCTGATTTTATGACCATCCATTTTGGCAACAGAATTAACTAATGTCATTTTGACCAAAAACCCATTTTAGGGATCGTCTTTCTATAACAGCTGCTTTTTAGTCAATGCTCGTCATGTGGCACTTAAAATTGTCCAGGAGTTGTCCTGAGTGTTTTAAATATATTAGGTGACTTGTTATAATTTTCATGACAACCTGATGAGGTAAATGCTTATTACCATTCCCATTTTTCAAATGAGAAAACTGAGGCAGGAGGGATAAGTAATTCCCCCATGGTAACACAGCTGGTATAAATGGGGACTTGAACCCCGACATTCTGGTTCCAGAGTCAATGCTCTCAGCTACTTGACCAAACCCATCTTTCAGATGTTTTCTCAGAATTCTGTGATCATAAAATTAAATTTATAAAATGTTCATGCCCTTAGAAGTTCATTGTTTAAAGACCTCTGTTTTTAAGTGAATGCCCTGGTTTATGCATTTGGATTTTTTCTTCTACTTTATTTCTGCAAATGTCCTAAGACCTTACTGCTGTTGAATATGAAACACCTGTCCTAGATCCTCACGTGGTTACCACCCTCGATTCCATGAGAGCCTCTTGCTGGTGACTGAATTATTTCCTTGAGTAGGAGAAAGAAGAGACAAGAAAAGAGAAAAATATATTAATTGTAATTTCTGGACATAATCATGGAAATATCATTCAGCAAGTGAATTCTCAGTTATTACTTTTCAGATTATTTGTAGGAATTTTCAAGTTTCCTTTTCTCTACTGCTCAGCTGGGTCATATAGGCTGTTCCTGTAGATTGAAGTCAGAGAGAGGTCAAAGCCAGAAACTGGTATTAGTGTCAGTGAGTGACTTCTGAGTAAGTCTCAAGCAAATAGACACAATTTTCTATTTTTCAATTAGGTATTATCTATCTCTTACATTTGTATTTGGACGTTGACTATGATGAACTAATCAATGTAATAGATTTACTTTTTTTTCTGGAAAGGAAATGTAGCTAAAAGATGGTTTTGAAAGTGATATTTAACCAAGCTGTTGGAATTTCCACTATGAATTAATTACATTGTTTTATGCCATCTCATTTTTATATGCTCTGGGAACCACACCTTACCCCTTTGAGCATTTGTGTTCATTGTTTTTGTTTATTAGGTAGTTTTAAATTTGAAGTGTATTTAATGCCTCTTTACTTTGCTTCTGAAACTTTTTTTAAAAAGCCTCAAAAAAGAATCAGATTTGTGATTTTTGTGTATAATGGGTTTTCACATTGCTTCTGGCAGAACTAAGTAAGGAAGTGAGTTTGCAATAAGTGACATTCAATAATAGTGATGCTGATAACAAAGTCAATTAGCACCACAGGTTATAATCACCTTATCCTATCAACAGATTGCACATGGCCTGGAAATGCCACATTTTGTTTGTTTATATCCCTTCCTCAAGCCAAATAGGTTTTAGACAGAAATTTCAACCATAGCAGTACTTCATTTTTCTGGAGGTCGTTTATCCAGTATCTGTGAACATTTAAAATATAGTAGGTAATCTAAGAATAATCAAAGGCCCCTGAACAGCTAAAATAGATGTCACAAAACCAAAACACTAACTCCATGTATTTATTCAACAAAAAAGGCCATAATAAAATGTATTGGCTATTCAAATACGGTAGTTCTGATTGTTCTGGTCATTAGAATTTCCAGACCATATAGCATATTAGAAAGTGGGAGAAAGGAGGGAATTACAAACTGCATAAACAAAGGCAAAACATTTCTAGCTGACAGCTGAGAAATGAACTAAACCCTGGAAGTCAGAAAAACTTAAAAGAGCAATGTTCCCTGGAGCTGTTAAGATAGCCCACCAGCCTGACATTAAGGGCACATCATAATTATTTAACTCAATTATGATGAGCCTACATTATAAACAATGTCCAAATTACATTCAACATAGGCTGTTTAATAAGGTAAAAGTTTACAAACAGATTAAAGAGATTTAAAGAGATCAACCTTTTTTCCCCCTGAGAAATTAGAAAACAGCCCCTAATAATGTGACAATATCATATTAAAAGTGTTGCTTACCTAACTAAGATGGTAAAGAAAAGTGATCCTTTGACATTGTTCAGAGTAATAATTGTCAGGTTGTCAGATCCTTTATTGTTTTATAAGACATGGAGGCCAGTCTGAAAATGATGGAGCAGATATAGAATAAACATGCTCCCCTTGCTCATTCATTCAGGAATTCACTGGCTGAGCCTCAGCCACATGCACACAGAAGGGAGATGCTCTTTATTACATTTTCCACATAATTCCCCTCTTGTTGTCTACCTTTATCTTAGCTCCCATTATCATTTTTGGCGATTTATCTGGGGTTCCCTGTAAGACAGCTTGAAAAATCTGTTCCATTCCAATACTTCACAGTTATTGCAGGAGGCAGCCACGGCATGAAATCGAGTTATCCCACATCCTGGTGGTTATATTGGAGTGGTAATTACAGGGTGCCCAGTGTGCCTGAAATGAATTCGAGGGCTTTGTGGTTAGCAGCTTTTGGAAATTAAATTTGTAGTCATGAAAACTAAGTTAAGACCCACAGTAATTTTGGTGAGATTTTGCTGTCTTTCATGGAGTCTATACACAAACCTAGGACCGGGAGGCTATCACAGACTGGGTATAGACAGGTAAGTGACACTAATTATTCTTCTCAGGGGGCAAGAAGCTTGTTAGAGAGGAGGTTTTCTTAACAGGTCCTCAAGTTGAGCCAATTTGCATTTAATTTGCTTTCTGAATAGTCAAAGGTTTAAAAAATATTGTATTTTGCTAATTTCACTTACTACCTTCAGAGCAATAGGAAAATGTACGTGCCTCACCATGTGATATAATCATAGTCTCCACTCCAAGATCACGTTTGTTCGGTGGTTATTTATTGAGCACTAGCTGAGTGCAAAGCTCAGTGCTGGACATACAGGGCTGAAGGAGACAGAACCTCCCTGCCCTCAAGGAGTTCACATTCTAGTGGGGAAGAGACAAACGAGAAAGCACATGAATTAAGTAAGGATTGTGGCGGGTGCTCTGAAATATGTTAGCAATTGTATGAGAAGGAATAAGGGCAAAGGGCTGTTTTAGCTGGGGCAATTGCATTCAAGGCGTAGAGCCGAGTGGTGGGTGAACCAGCCACACGGAAGAGCATTGCAGGTGGAAAAAACAGTAATTTCAGCAGCCCAGAAAGGGCTTATCACATTCAAGCAATGAAATAGGACCAGTATGAGTGGGGCTCCATGACCTGGAGGAAGAATGCTGGTAGTTGAAGTAGAAATGAAGGCAACGTAGCCCATGTAGGGCACAATGAGGTGGTTGGATTTATTCTAACAAAAACAGGACACTATCAAAACATTTTTAGCAGAAGAGTGGTGTGATCTCATTTATCTTTTGAAAAGATTCCAGTTGACTGCAAAGATGGCAGGCTGGAGGGAACAAAAACAGAAGCAGGGAGATGAGCTAAGAAGACACTGCAGTTGTCAGGGCAGAGGTGCTGAGAGCTTGGGCTAGAGAGTCAGCAGTGAGGGTGACAGGAAGGGGGAAGATGGGATATGTCTTGGAGGTGGCAGTGATGGGAACAGCCCGATGGATGGGAGATTGGGGAATAATGGTGAGGGAGGAACCAAGAATGAATCATAGCTTTGGGGTTTTAACAACTCAGGGAATAAGAGAAGGGGAAGATAGGAGAGGAAATGGCACGATCTGTTTTTGTCATACACATGTTGAAATGCCTATTAGCCGCCATCCAAGTAGGGACACATATCTGATTTTTCCTGATCTAGATCTCCTTTAGGGATTGTCACAAAGACATAGTGGCCTTAGATTTAGTAAACATCATTAAATTTTGGAGAACCTGCCTCTCTGTTTTTTAATCTCAGATGGTGAATATCAATTCCTGTCCCTCGTTATCTCATTTTGCTACAAGAATAAATAAAGCAAGATTTGAAGGTGGCTGAGCACTAATGAAATAAGGAAATACACATAAAGAGCATGGACAAGAGTTTTCACAGATAGTGAGGAAGTAATGAGGGGCCTTTTTCTAATGAGCCAAGGTGAGGTTTATCCAGAAATCAATTTTTTTTTTTTGTATTTTTACGATTTCAGTGTAGCTGAGCTCCTGAAGAAAATCAAAGAAGAGAGTAAAGGAATCAAGGTTGCAGGAAGCTGATTCTGGCCCAATTAAGGGAAGAGGATGACAGGTGGTTGCACCTTTCTCATGCAGTCAGCTACTGAGGACAAATGGCTTTGTCTTGGTTGTCCATTGTAACTGTGTGGAGGTGGCTGCCCAGAGTGTGGGGAGAGACTGTGGTGGCTGGTTATCTCTTGTGTTCCCACAGTTTCTGGGAGTCAGGAATCTGGGTGCATGGCTCAGCTGGGTACCCTGCTTAAGTTCTCTCATCAGGGTCAACCAAGGTCAGCATGTGGGAAGATCCACATGCAAGTTCACTCGCCTGGCTCTTAGCAGACTTCTGGGCCTTGCTGGCTGCTGCCCAGTGATTCCTGACCATGGGACAGCTGGCTTCCCCCACAGGGAGCAAGTGAGACAGCAAGAGGGCCACGAAACATGGAACTCAGGGTCTCTTTGTAACCTAATCTAGGTAGTGACATCACATTGTTTTTGCTGCTTTTTTTTCCACCAGAGACAAGCCACGAGGTCCAGCCCACACTCAAGGGGCAGGGTTGTACGAGGGTGTGAGCCGCAGGAGGCAGGAACCCTGGAGGCCATTCAAGAAGCTGACTATATAACATACCAGGGATGGGGGCAGGATATTGAATGTGTTATAGAAATACATTTGTTTTGTCAGTAATATGTTTTAAAATGTAACAGCATCACATGTAGTCTCATACTGAATATAAAAATAACACCAATGCTGTAATGAAACCTGAAAACATTGTGCTAGTTCCCTGAAGTTTAATCAGGTTGCTTTTGTGATAACATCAAGAGAATGGAAGTTTTGCCAAGGTGTATAGGGCAGGCTAGTCATTTTGAAGCATGGATCTCTTTGATTCACAGGTATGGTGCTCATGCTGGCGTGAAAGGAAGGTATTCAGCCAGAGGCGGAGGCATAAGGATGCCACAATCCTGGGAGAGATGAGGAGAGAGGGGAAGAGAAGGCAGTGGAGGAATTAGGGTCTGGATGAGGTGGAGAATACTCAAAAGGAATTTTAAACACATTTTGAATTATTGCTTAGTGATGGTAGCCTTGCCCTTCCTACTAGAGGGCAAAGTATTCCATAAATTCTCTCTCATCTCATTCCCCGTTTTCCCCTGCTTTTACTGTGGCTGAAGCAGTGAGACCTGGAGAGAAGATGAACCAGCAGCAGTGAGCTGGTTCTCTAGATGCCTTAACCAGAACGTTCCTCAAACGGAAGAATGGCAATGGCATTGCGAGCCTCAGATGGCCTCAGCTGGGCAGAGCTCAGCGGCCTCAGGGGTCTGACCAAGAACTTGAGATTCTGAGACACCCTTCTAGACAAAGAAAACATCTGCTAAATAATTCTTGAGTCTATCAGCTGTACTTTATTTGGGGAAGTGAGAGTCTGATCCTGAGTTTATAACACATAATTGATTCCCAAGGCTAGGAGGCAGAGGGGAGGGGCTGGATGCTGCGGAGCCTCAAGCCACACGCGGCGTAGCTTCTTCAGCAAGGCACTCCTGCCTTCCGCCCTCGTGTCTGGTCAGATGTTTCCACACAGCAATTTATAGCGCCCAGGGTGCCGAGACAACACTGTTTGGAGCAGAGTGACATGGTCTATGACAATGACAATGTCATAGAAGTGACATTGTCTCTTCTTGGGCAGAGCTCCTGCAATCCCTGCTCTTTTTAGATCTGATTTGGAAGAACTTGAGTTTCAGTTTCTTTCTTTTTTTATTTTTTAATGTAAGCTTATGGGCTATATACGTAATTTTTAAGACTGAAGAACCTGCAGGATTCTTTTCTTTGTAACATTTCTGAGTCCTGGCTTCATAAATTTCATGTCAAATAAATGGTCCCTGGTCATCCCTAGTTCATGTGCACATGCCAAGAAAGAAGAATCTTCTAGAACACATGCTCTGAACCACAGGCAACAGTGCATCACTGTGTGTCCCCTACTCCACTTACTTCCCACAGCCCTAAGTAGGAGGCATGTTGAGCGACCTTCTGGCTTGCAAGTTCCAGTGCCTACTCCCACCCCCTCTGAGGTTTGCTGTGATCCCTGAATGAAGCAGAAATTGGGTGTCCTGTGGTCCTTACTTGAGACTCCTCCTGGTGCCTGAAAAAACCAATGTTGTCAGAGACAAATCTATTCTAGCAGACCTGGATTCTGATTTCCTCTCTACCCCTGTGTGGCTTTGGGTAAATAACATATATGCTGAGCCTTAATAGTTATCCTGTTTTTAAAATGCATATGAGATCATTTTCAGTATTTAATGAGGTCCTGTTTATAAAGTGCCTGGCACATAACATTCATTCCATAAATGGTGGTTTACTTCCCCTTTCCCCCAGCAGCAGATAGCAGTGACTGTCACTGCCTCTATTCAAACTGGAATCCTATTTGCTCCTCTTCCACTGCGCCATCCCCTGCCCCACACCTTTTAGGACAGTAACAGTCTCCATTCGCCTGGTAGAAGCTCAACAATATAAAATGAGCAGATAAGAGAGGCCACTGGCTCAGTTATAAATTGTCAGGATTGTCAGGAAAAAGGAGCCTACATTTTATAAAAAAAAAACTGGAAAAACTGTGTTCCACAATCATGTTAGTGAGGCAGACAAGCAGGTTATGTTACCTCCAGAATTATTAATGCATCTGTGACATCTTCAGCAGTTTGCCAGAATTTGGCAGGATGGAAGAGAGCCCAGAAGATCTAGAAGCCAGAGTCAAGTCTAGGGAGATGCCTAAGAGTCCGCAAGGAAGATGAGGTCTCATGCAAATTAGGATACTAAAAAATAAAGCCTCAGGATTGGGGTAATTAATATTTGTTACGATCATACTATTTGTAGAATACATCTTGTATGATCAGGTTATTTCTCACAATAGTCTTTGACTTCAGCATTATTAACTTCAGCTTGTAAATAAGGCTCATAGAAGTAAGGGACTTGCCCAAAGCCATGCAGCCAGTGAGTAATCAATACTCAACCTGGGGTCTCCATTTTTGGTGCTTTTTCTACTAAATCATCATCACAGACTTGATAAAACTGTCTAAGGCACTGGAAGTCTGGCTGAAGGCAATGGAAGGACCTCTGAGCTCCAGCAACCAAATAGAATTTGATAGTGAGGCAAGACTCTGTGGCGCAGGGCATGTTTATTTGCCTCTCCCAGAATTAGATTCAGTTTCCAAGAATGGCAAAGATCCAACCTTTTCTTGGAATAAACTTGGTTATAAGATACAAGCGGGGGCTGCAGGGGAATGTTTCCTGTTGTCGGGTTCAGCCTGTTGATTATTCCGTTCATTGCATGACAGAAACAAGATCTTTCTAACTTCCAACTTTCCAAAGCAAAACTGGTATCATGGCATTGGATCAGTAATCTATTGAGGATAATTTCTATTGTTTAGATTGAAACCAGCATCTTAGTTGCCAGAAAAGCAACCAAAAAAAAAAAAAAAAATTTGCCCAATTTCTTCTTCTAAATCATGATTGCAACTTTGAAAACAATAATATGTCTGGGAAGATCAGACTATTGTTATACGGAGGCACAGGACATTGAATGATGGTTGTTCTTAAAAGTCGTCTTAAATATAATAATAGAAACATGAACAAAATGCCAATATGTAATGAGTGCTTGTTAGGTGCGAGTACTGTTTGGTGGGGTTTATATTTAATCCTAACTCATTTAATCCTCAAACAATGCATGAAGAAGTTATTGCCAATTCACAGCCAAAAAAAATTGAGGTGAGAAGTTAAAAAGATTTTGAGATTCAGAGAGAAGATTCCAACCCAGGCAGTCTGATTTCAGAGCCTGGTAGTTTTCACCACTTTACTGTAATGGATTTTAAATAAATATTAGCAAAATCAATCAATGCATGAGACAGCCTTTTAAAACATAATACTTTAGCCTTAATTACATAAAAACCCACAGCAATATGTTAGCGCCAATGGAGTTTTTTTCTCTCTCTCTCTCCGAATGTTTAATTTACCTGAGAGCAAATCTTCATAGACGCATTGCCAATAGCACCCTCGCTCCAACCTCTTTCCTCCCTTTGAGGACTCTGACAAGGTTTGCTGTAACTGAAACTAGGCTTTTCTTCCTCGAGGGCAGAAGCCTGAACGAGAGGCCAAAGCTTCAAAGGGAAATAGAGCTATCTCGAAGCTCTAAATAAATGAAGACCTTTATTAAATCATCCATTTGTCAACTTAAATTTAAGAAAATTTAGAAGGTTAAGTGCTATCTTAAAAGCATGATTTATAGAAAAAAAGCAAACCTTAATTACTATGCAGATAGCTTTTAAGCATTCTATGTCCATTTATCTCTCATCCTGGCCCAGATGTAGCTGATTTCACAAGCATTTTCTAGCTTTAGAAGTCGTTACTTTTAGGTATTTGGAGGCTTTTATATATTCCTAGTCTGGAGTAATGTTTCCATAAAATGTCTAGCATTGCGCATGGCTGAAAGAGACAACATCTGTTTTCATGATTACCTAGGTGAGAAAGTCCTATGTATCAACTGCTTGTCCCTGGAAAAAAAAAAAAAAAGGGCAGAAATACAAAGTGTAGGACATACAACAATTCTTCAGGTTTAATGCCAAAAGCACTGACTGGTGTAATAGAAATAGTGACAATTT
>VSMD01044920.1:0-19711 GCA_008750895.1 Mirza zaza | reverse complement strand
TTTTTGAGACAGAGTCTCACTTTGTTGCCCAGGCTAGAGTGAGTGCCGTGGCATCAGCCTAGCTCACAGCAACCTCAAACTCCTGGGCTCAAGCAATCCTGCTGCCTCAGCCTCCCAAGTAGCTGGGACTACAGGCATGTGCCACCATGCCCGGCTAATTTTTTCTATATATATTAGTTGGCCAATTAATTTCTTTCTATTTATAGTAGAGATGGGGTCTCGCTCTTGCTCAGGCTGGTCTCGAACTCCTGAGCTCAAACAATCCGCCCACCTCGGCCTCCCAGGCTAGCTCTTAATAAACATTCAAAAATGTCCGTTTCTTCTCCCTGACATCATTCCCTCTCTCCTCCCTTCACCAGGGAAGACATATAATGCCTCCCCTCTTACTGTGGTAGTCAAGAAGCATCTAAGCTACGGAATGTATCCCAGCAACCAACTCTTGAAATTGGCATATTTCTCTCCTTTTCCCACTATTCTCCTCTATTTAATTCTTTTAAAAGTGGTATTTAATGGGTTTTCGTTTTCTTTTTTTTTTTGCAATCCTCATCAAATCTTACTTTGGAGAAAAGTAGAGATAAAAATAAATAAATAATATAAAAGTAGAGATAATACATAAATAAATACTACATGGCTAGAGACACTTGGTTAGCATGATTGCTGCCCTGTATCTCACCTCCCTTCTCAAAACCTCAGCAACATAACACTACAGAAGTATAGTAGGCATGAAGACACAAAAGTTCAGAGAAGGAGGTGACAGCAAATGAAAGAATTCAACAAATATTTGGAAAGTTGAAGGCAGGTGAGGGGATGTCAACTGGCTTGAAGCAGAGGAAATTGCCAACTAAGTGCCAAGGAGAGATCACCAACAAGAAGTCAGTCATTTAAGTCAGCCAGTCTAACTTCTAAGAGGCTTAATACTTGGAAGCACAAGTTACCAGAGAAGGTCAGAAATGAGATATGGAACTGAACACAGAGGGATTGGCTGACGTCTGTGTGCAGAGTACTTCACCCCTACTTCAGAGCTCCTCTCTCAACAGCCAAGCAAGCACTCTAAACTGTCTTGCTGCATGAAGAGGAAGGAAACTGGACTCTGGAGACCTCCGTACTAAGGGACCTCAGGAATCATTTGAAGATCAGGGATGAGACATAGGTTGGAAAACTGAATGTTGGAGGGAAGGTCTACATGCTGCATTGCATCAGCCCTTCCCCCACCCAACTTCCAGTATGCCAACGGCAAGGCATTTATCACCCCCACACTCCCACCCTCTCTGGGCAAGTAGAAAAGTCTTTTCCAGAGACTCTGATGACTGTAGGAGGAGGGGGAAAAACCTCCAATGACTGACATTTATGAATTCTCCAGCAAAAAAACTAGTTGCTTAATAAAGAAATTTCCAAATACTGAAGGACACAGCACCTAATTAAAAGAGCCCACCAAGGGCTTCATAAGTGAAAAAAGACCTGCACAAAGGCATATCATCATACAGTTTCAGAAGACGTTTTAAGGTCATCAGGAATGAAAATACAAGCCTCAGACAAAACCACAGGGATCAGAATGACATCAGACTTCTCAGCAGCAACAGCAACTGGGGAGGCTCAATCTGAGGGAAGCTTATTTCTAACATGGGGTTATGGTATTATGTCCAGCCAACCCAATGTGGGGTCAAAAAAGATATTTTCAGACTTTTCAGGACACATACCCACACATACAAAAAATGCTCATCTCTTAGGAAGCTACTAGAGGATGTGCTTCAACAAAACAAGGGAATAAATAAAGAAAGAAGACATGGGATCCAGGAAATGGGCATCCAACAGAAAAGCAATGGCAAAAGGAGATGCTGGGACATTTGTGTACCAGGCTTTGTGAGCAGCTGGTCCCAACTAAAGTGGAAAGACAGATGTGTGGGACAGAGATTTCTAGGGAAAAGATGGAACTGACCAGTTATGGGTTGAACATTTGGAAAAATTGCTACATGTTTGTAACACTTGGAAAAAATAGCTCTAGATACTTCAAGCTAAACAATTGAAAAGAAAAATGACAATTATTAACTCCCAGGTAAAACCAATTGTAAGAAAAGGAAATGTAATAGTAATATACTACCTGAGTGAAGAGTCTACTTATTTGGTCAATAATGTAAACACTATTTTTTTTTTTTTTTTTTTTAGACAGAATCTCACTCCGTTGCCTGGGCTAGAGTGCCATGGTGGGCCGGGCGCGGTGGCTCAAGCCTGTAATCCTAGCTCTCTGGGAGGCCGAGGTGGGCGGATTGTTTGAGCTCAGGAGTTCGAGACCAGCCTGAGCAAGAGCGAGACCCCATCTCTACTATAAATAGAAAGAAATTAATTGGCCAACTAATATATATATAGAAAANGCCTGTAGTCCCAGCTACTTGGGAGGCTGAGGCAGCAGGATTGCTTGAGCCCAGGAGTTTGAGGTTGCTGTGAGCTAGGCTGATGCCACGCCACTCACTCTAGCTTGGGCAATAAAGTGAGACTCTGTCTCAAAAAAAAGAAAAAAAATAGAGTGCCATGGTGTCAGCCTAGCTCACAGCAACCTCAAACTCCTGGGCTCAAGCAATCCTTCTGCCTCAGCCTCCCGAGTAGCTGGGACCACAGGCATGTGCCACCATGCCCAGCTGATTTTTTCTATATATTTTTAGTTGGCCAATTAATTTCTTTCTATTTTTTTTAGTAGAGACAGGGTCTCGCTCTTGCTCAGGCTGGTTTTGAACTCCTGACCTTGAACAATCCACCCACCTCGGCCTCCCATAGTGCTAGGATTACAGGCGTGAGCCACCGCGCCTGGCCTAACACTATTGATTTAACTGTAAATCGTGAAAAACTATACTGCTAGGATAGAGGAGAAAAAGTGGGGGTTTGGCCGGGTGCAGTGGCTTATGCCTGTAAGGTGACAAGGGGTGAAGCGGTACTATTACTATTTGATTTTTTTTTTTTTTTTTTTTTGAGACAGAGTCTCACTTTATTGCCCAGGCTAGAGTGAGTGCCGTGGCGTCAGCCTAGCTCACAGCAACCTCAAACTCCTGGGCTCAGGCAATCCTGCTGCCTCAGCCTCCCGAGTAGCTGGGACTACAGGCATGTGCCACCATGCCCGGCTAATTTTTTTTCTATATATATTTTAGTTGGCCAATTAATTTCTTTATAGTAGAGATGGGGGGTCTCGCTCTTGCTCAGGCTAGTCTCGAACTCCTGAGTTCAAACGATCCGCCCACCTCGGCCTCCCAGAGAGCTAGGATTACAGGCGTGAGCCACCCCGCCCAGCCACTATTTGATTTTTTACAAAATTGGAAGTGGCAGAACTGAGGCTTGAACCCCGTCTGACTCCAAATCTCATGTTCTTCCACTTTGCCACAAGATGGGGAGCTCCTCAAGTCCCTGCAGTGCCGTATTCATCTCTGCATCTCCCACAGAACCTTATACAGAGCCACGTGATGGGACTTTACTACATACTTACGACTTAGAGCTGCATCGCTGTGACCTTTACAGCTGCCATGTGTTGGTTTTTGTTTTCGTGTTTCAAAAGGAGAAGAGAGGGGAAGACAGAAACCCAAGGAAACCTTGAGGGGCCATGACAATGGCCCTGCTCAGAGTTTCCTACCTGTGGTGTCCTGGAGTTGCTGCGTGCATCCCTGATAGCACTTTGAGTTTTGATACTAGAAAGGTCCCTCCAAGGCAGGGCAGGGGCACAGGGTCCTTTCCTGCCTGATAAAGCTAGTGGTGGTGTCTCCACCCCTCCTCCCTGGAGTCTGCAACAGCCACTCATCCCCATTTTCTTGAGGCTGGTTTGGCTGTGGAAGGCGGCCACGGGCTCTGAAAGTTATCCTCAGACCTGTGACTATAAATGGCATTCACAGTGATTGATGGAGGATCCCATGAGGGGTTTTGGTCATTTTTGTGTTTAGGCTGGTCTGCAGTTATTTACCTGGTTCTTAAGACTGGCTGGATTCCGTGACTGTGTCTTTTGCTGAGGCTACGTGGACGCCCTTCCTGGGAGCACACATCCAGTGTCCTCTGGGGAGCAGTGGAGGTTGGTGTGTATGTGTGTCTGTCTCAGCATGCCTCCGATTATTGCTTCCTAATAAAATTCTGATAGCTGGGCCCCATCAATATCTCAAATACATGTGAGGAAACGTTAATTTAGAATCAATTTTAGGATGTTTCAGACTGTAAAGTCCTTTTAACTAGATCTCTGGCAAAGATGTAGAAGCACTTTATGGGACTGTAAATTTCATGTTGAACAGTCTTGGTGAAATACACATCTCCCCTACACACAAGCTGTTCTCTCCATATCAATCATGGCCCCTGGAAGTAATGTTTCACAAATATTCTGTAAATCACAGAAAACCCTATGATAATGTGAAATATGACTTTCACTTGTCTGTTAGACAAAAGAATCGCACATGCCTCTCTCCCATCAGCACTAACATTTGTTATGGATAATAACACTTTCAATCACAACTATTTTTGGAAAACGGGTTTATTTTAAACCTTCCCTCCCCCACTGAAAACATTCTCCCAAGGACACAGACTCCTACAAACCACAGCCCATTAATCCAACTATGGAATGGGAACTTTTTCTTCCCACTAACTTTTTTTTTTTGAGTTGTTTTTAAGAGTTAGTATAAAAGTCCAAGGTACAAGGTTAAGGAGCGCTTTACCTTAACTGATTGGCATGGGGGGGCAGGTCTCTCAAGACCCCAAATCTCTGATTCTCTGTGATGTAAGCTGTGGGAGAGGCCCAAATTTTTAGCAAATACCTTCATCTCAGCTGGATCCTGTGGCCTTTTAGCTGCTGGAATCAGCAGAGAAACCAAAGAGCTAAAATTTCAGCTCTTCTGGAACCCATTCTACTAAGTGAAGTATCTCAAGAATGGAAAAACAAACACCACATGTACTCACCAGCAAATTGGTATTAACGGATCAACACCTAAGTGGACATATAGGAATAACATTTATTGGGTGTTAGGCAGGGGGGAGGAGGGGATGGGTATATACAAACATAATGAGTGAGATATGCAACGTCTGGGGGATGGTCATGCTTGAAGCTCTGACTCAAGAGGGGAGGGGGGGGCATGGGCAATATACGTAACCTTAACATTTGTACCCCCATAATATGCTGAAATTAAAAAAATGGAAAAAATAAAAAATAATAAAATTTCAGCTCTTAAGGAGCAGGCATTTAGTACCTTGATGTTCTTAATTCCATTATACCCACGTGACTACACCCATGGGCGTGATAGAGGTTCACCCTGCCTCCAGTTGGTTGCTAGAAAAGCAAAACCCACAAAGTAATGGGCTTGCATGATTCTAAACATTCTGGTAACCTGTCTGTTTTCCCTCCCTCTGTAGCCAACTTCAGGACTGATTGATCATGACTTCTATAAAAGAGCAGGCAGCAATTAGCAGGCTCTTAAGTTTCTTACAGGAATGGGACAATGCTGGCCAAGGGGCAAGGAATCACATCCTCGACTGTTTCATCGAGAACAACCAAGGCAAAACTGCCCCTGAGTTGGAGCAGGAGTTTTCCCAGGGAGCCAGCTTGTTCCTGGTTCGCTTGACCACCTCACTTAGAATCACGTATCCTTTGCTGAACAGAAAAAAATTAGGCAACCTTCAAAAGAGAAAGAGAGAGAAGATTGTCGAAGGAGTTTTCTCTTGATTCTCTTTAATATTTTAGAACAGGACATCTGGTGATAAAAATATCATCCCCAAAGTCAAGAACTCCCTCCACTTCCTGTCTTCCCAACCTACAATTGTATCCTCATTCTCACCCCTAAGCTCTTTTGTTCCCATCAGACTTGAAGCAGGTATTCCTTCTGTCTGGGGCTGATCATCTCTTTGTACTACACTTGAATCCCCTCCCATCTCCCTATTCTTTCTGTCCTGTATCTTTCACCTTTGCCTCTCATTTTCAGCTTTTTTCATCAGTATTTATATATGCCAAAATCTCTTCTACATTGAAAAATAAAATTAAACCCCTATCTCAAACCTGTATTCCACCCAGCTTCTGCTCTTCATGGTGCTGCATTTTTTTTTTTAAGAAGAGGGTCTCTCTCTGTTGCCCAGGCTGGTCTTGAACTCCTAAGCTCAAGCAATCCTCCCACCTCCTTGGCCTCCCAAAGTACTACGATTATAGGCATAAGCCACCACACCCAGCCTATTAAGCTTCTTGAAAAGGTTGTTGATGCCCCCTGTTTCCTCTAGCTATAATCTGACTTCTGTTCTTCCCACTCCACTGAGGCAGGTCTTACTAAGGTTACCGATGTTTTTCTAGCAGTAAAACCCAGTGACCTCAGTCTTATATGTGACCTCTCAGTGGCATTTGTCACTCAACCTTTCCTACTTCTCAAAACACTCTTCCCTTGTTTTTTGTGATACCAGTTCTCTTGGTTTTCTCCTTTCTGTCTGTGCGTTCCTTCTTTTCTTCAGCCATCCCTTAAATGTCAGTATTTTTGGGATCCTATCCACTTTCCTCTTGTCCGCTCATTCTCAGATTCTCCCTGAGTGGCTAATCATTGGCATGATGACAACACCACTCCAGTTTGAGGACTCTCAAATGTGTTTCCCTACCCAAATTTCTCTCTGGAATCTGAGTTCCATACCTACACATCCAACTACTATATCCACTCATACGCCACAGGATGAGTCTCACATGTCTGGCTTTGTAAACTAGGGGAATGAATGGGTGCCATTATGCAGGAAGAGAAGAAGAGGAGCAAGTTTGGTTTGGGACTTGTTGAATTTGAGGTGCCTGGGCTCAGGATATCTGGAGGCAGATTAGGGCTGAAGATAGATTTGGTCACCATCAAGGTGATGGTTCAAGTTATGGGTGGATTTGAGGATATTCCTGGTCTGTGTGTTGATAGCACTCTATGGTTTCATCTCAAATCTTATTGTACATTTTTCTCCTTGCCTGAGCCCTCCCCCCTTCTCTAAACCCCCTCCTTGTTTGACTAACTCCTGCTCTATTATTCAGGTCTCAATTTACACATCACTTTCTCAGGAAGCCTATTTCTGATCTCCAGACTACCTTAGGGCCCCCTGTTATATCTACTCATAGCATTTCATCTATCTTAATAGTCATAACATTTCATTATTATGAACTGCTTAATATCTCTCTTCCCCCCATTGGATTATAGGATCTATGAGGGCAAGAATTGCATCTGTTCTATTCATCTCTATATTTCTAACACCTAGCACAATGCCTGGCACATCTTTACTGAATAAAGGAATCAATGAACCAGAGAGTCTGCCCCTGGACAGAATTAAAGGGTTTTTTTTTTTGTTTGTTTGTTTGTTTTTGAGACAGAGTCTCGCTTTGTTGCCCAGGCTAGAGTGAGTACTATGGCATCAGCCTAGCTCACAGCAGCCTCAAACTCCTGGGCTCAAGCGATCCTCCTGCCTCAGCCTCCCAAGTAGCTGGGACTTCAGGCATGTACCACCATGCCCGGCCAATTTTTTCTATATATATTAGTTGGCCAATTAATTTCTTTCTATTTATAGTAGAGACGGGGTCCCCACTCTTGCTCAGGCTGGTTTCAAACTCCTGACCTCGAGCGATCGCCCGCCTCAGCCTCCCAGAGTGCTAGGATTACAGGCATGAGCCACCACGCCCGGCCCTCTCTTTTTCTTATATTTAAGTCACTGATAAAATTATTATTCAGACTCAAGCACAGGCCATAGGAAATACTACTGAATATACATCTAGGTTGAGGTTGAACCTTATGTTCTCAGATATTGTGATATGTAAAGGAGGTTCAGAATGCAAATTACCAGCCTACCTCCCCCATCCACAGGGTTCTGATTTAGTAGACTGAGGGTGGGGCCCTGGACTCTTTAGTTCTAATAAGCACCCAGGTGACTCTGGTGTCAGTGGTCCACAGATCATGCTTAGGAAACACTGCTGCCTATAACCTGGCTCCTGTCCCTACAACTCATGACACTAACCTCACCAAGCGTATGAGCAGCCTCCTTGTTTTCCTTCCTTGTCTCCCTTGACAACATATTCCATTTAACCACAGGGTGAGGTGAATGAGGCAGAGGCAGACAGGTACAGGGTAAGATCCTGTCTTTATCTAAAATGTTGATATTTTATTCATCATGGATTTTTATATTAATTTGATTTTTTAAAATATTGCATTGAAATATTATTTGATCACTGAGTTTTTCGGTGCGCCTTTAAATTTCAGACCCAAAGCAAGTGCCTTCCTCACCACATCCTGGTGTCCCTGCCCTGCTTTTCCACTGCCCTTTCTCAAGCTGTCCTCGCCTCTACCTTCTTCTGCTGCTATTTCAGTCACTATTATAGGATCTTTCCTGGTGACCCCATAAGTGTGAGTGTTTCCAAGGATTTTGTGTTCAGTTCATTTCTTTTGTTACTTGATCATTACCCTTACTGCATTAGGCATTATCTCATTCTTCTCCATATCTCAAGTGCCATACAGAATGCCTAACATGTAGTGAGCACTCAGTCAGTGCTTACTGAATGACTGAATGAACCATGCATTTAATACACTGTCACAGATTTCATTTCTATACCTAGAATTATGCATAATTTCCTAACTTTTTGTGACCTTGTCATACAACAGAGAAAATAGACTGGCTAAAGTATTTTGAATTAGTGATCCCATTTCTCCCCAGGCCTCCTGTTATAGTGGGTTTTGGAGCAAAAAATATCAATTTTCTTCTGCAAAACTGACTAACACACAATTCCAAATAAACCCTTTTTCAACCTTGGACTTCTAGAACGGATCAATAAAACTAAGAATTTATATATTAATATTATAGTGACAAAATTATTAGTCACCATTTATTGAATCTTTTTGTATTCTAGGCACTGAACTATGTTCTGTACAAATATTATTTCATTTGAGCCTAACACGCAGCCTAATAGGTGAATGGTATTAATTATCCCATTTTATAGATAAGAAAGATGAGCCTTGGCTGGATGTGGTGGCTCACACCTATAATCCTAGCACTCTGGGAGGCCGAGGTGGGTGGATCGCTCGAGGTGAGGAGTTCCAGACCAGCCTGAGCAAGAGCGAGACCCTGTCTCTACTAAAAAAAATAGAAAGAAATGAATTGACCAACTAAAAATATGTATAGAAAAAATTAGCCAGACATGGTGGTGCGTGCCTGTAGTTCCAGCTACTTAGGAGGCTGAGGCAGGAGGATTGCTTGAGCCCGGGAGTTTAAGGTTGCTGTGAGCTAGGCTGACGCCATGGCACTCACTGTAGCCAGGGCAACAAAGTGAGACTCTGTCAGAAAGAAAGAAAAAGAAAGAAAGAAAGAGAGAGAGAGAGGGGAGGGGAGGGAGGGAGAGAGAGAGAGAGAGAGAGAAAGAGAAAGAGAAAGAAAGATGAGCCTTGAAAAGGTTGAGTAATTTACTAGTAAATGGTGGTGATAAGGTTTGAACCTGGTGTGTGTGGCCCAAAGCCTGTAGGCCATCATTCAACGTCTCCCGCTCAGCACTTGGTGTAGACAACAGCTCCACCTGCAACACCACACAGGAGTTTGTCTGCATACGTAGCCCTAGCCCTCCCATTTGTCTACCCTCACAGTAAGAGCTCAGACTCTGAGTCAGACTGCCCAGGTTCAAATCTTGGTTCCGTCAGTTCACTCTGGGACCTTGGACAGGTCATTAACCTGTCTGAGATTGCTACCTCGTGTTACTCATGTGGTAAATGGAAATTCTAACAATACCTACGGGAGGGCCATCATGAGGATTATACAAGATGATTCGAGCAAAGCAGTTAGCACAGTGCCTGGCACACAACAAATGCTGGTACTTGTTAGCTACTGCTGATATTGTGGCAACCTTCTGGAACTAACTGCAGATAATAATAAAGCAGGAATATAGTGAGTGATTATGAAAACAAGATTAGCCTGTGGTGGAGGAAAAAGAAGGTGACAAAAGTTGGTCAGCCTAGCTGGTAACTGTTGAAAAGGGGAGAGTGCACTGAGGCAGAAACGGAGTTGGGGGTTGCGGGAGCAGAGTAGGGACAACGTAGGAATAAAGACACCACAACGTGTGCTAAAGCCTGGCCCTAGCTATGGCGGCAACAGGCAGGGAAGCCTGGCTCCAGAACAAACACTGTTTTTGCAGTAAAGAGCCTTTCCTAATGAGCCAATCTGTCTCTACTTCTATTGGCATCCTGGGAACCAGGGTGCAGCAGAGATAATTTGCTTCACACCAGCCCCCCCAAACAAAGCACCATTACCTCCAACCCATTACATTAGCCTTGATCAGTCTTGGAAGCTCTCAGTCATCCTCCATGAGCTGCAATAATTTCAGCTAATTTCTTAAGTGTTCTAAGAGCCTGTGATGTGTTATGAGCCTAGTAATTGTTGACTGGTTCCTTTTCTGTTGTGGCTTGATTTCATACCTTGTATCCGAGCTGATGCGTGCTCTGGGTGCTTTATTACAATGAAGCTTTTTGCAAAGGCTCACATAAAAAAATAACATTAAATAATGAGGTTGTTTTAAATCAGAGTTTAATTTTTCCACCATCTCCTATTATTCTTATTAGGAAGCCAATTCTTCATAAGGATAGTGACCTCCAGTGTAAAACTTTGAGCAAGTATTCTCAAGTAAAATTGAGAATTAACAACAAAGCTGATTCTTTTTAGAGAAGTCTACGAATGAGGCACAAAGTAATGAACTGTACTGAAACCGAGGGTGCAATGGGCACGGCTTAGGGAGGTTTGGGAAACTGACCCCCAGCATTCCCCATGGACCTTTGAGTCATCAGAGCCTCCTGCTCCTTAGGGAGCTTGTCAGAGCCAAGGTGGCCGAAGTACCCACAAGGAGCTTTCTGGAGAACAGTGAGCAATCCAGCACCCCGTCTCCCCCTACCCCACTGTGAATATTGCCACTTCCCTTCATCTAGTGGCCCCTCTCAGAATAAAGGGTACAATTCAGCTGCTTGGTCATCCTGGGCCCTGGTTGGCACCAGGGATCAGACATAGGATCTGGCTTCTTTGTGAAAAACCACCCTGAAGCTCACTCTTTAACTTGTCATACAGCTATATGACTGGCTTATGTTTAGAAAAGGTTCTAAGGTCCGTTGGCATCTTCTTATCGGCTGTAAGCAGGTGAGTTCTGTTCTAGAGAGATTCTGGGGTCTCAGTGGCATCTCAGGCATTCCTACCACATGGGGTGATGTATTGTAGTTATCAGCGGGTGCCCAGTAGCCATCAGGACGGGCCCAGAAGTAGTATCCACCATGGTCCTGCTCTAGTGGCTTCTCCATCCCATGTTCCCCATGGGCACTTTACTAGTCAGCACCCTGGCTTGGTTGTGATTGCAGAAAACCAACTCGTACCGGGCCCAGGAAAAGGAAATTTATTGGCTCACTTAACTGAAACACCCAGAGGGTGGAATACATATTTCAGGCCTGACTAGATCCAGGGGCTCAAACAATGTCATCAGTACTTAGTCTCTCCCTCTCTCTTTTCCGTCATTTCTCAGTCTGTCCTCCTCTGCATTCATGGCTTCTGTGTGCTGTGGTCCTCAGGAGCTCCAGACACACATCCTTTTAGCTCAGCCACGGCTTCCCAAGAAAGCCCCAGGTTTTCAGCTTCACTGGACCAATTTAGGTCACATGCCCAGCCCTAAACCAATTTCTACAGTCAGAGGGATGACATACCCTGTCACCAAGTCAACTCACCCATGAGTTTTTCATGGCCCATGAGTAGCAGTGGGGTGACTCTGACTCCCTGAGCAGCAATCAAGGTGCCATTAGAAAAAGAAGAGGGAACAGATGTTGGAAAGCCAAAAACAAGAAATTTCCATTATATTTAATTCTAGTATTTCCTGCTAGAAGGAAGAATTTCCAATCTCTTGTGTCACTTTACCTATGGACATTTCCTGGATAAGAGGGAAATGTATGTGAAGTGAGGACCTTGGGATCTTTTAGAAAGCTCAGTGCCAAGGAAGTTGGCAAATGTTTTATTTCTACTCTTCTATCCCTCTGGACAGTAATCGGTACCTTGTAGAATTTCTTGAGGTTGGAGGTGTCCTAACACTCTTGGAAATACTTGGGCAGGAGAAGATCCAGGAGAAGGACAAGAAGGAGTCCATCAAGCTGCTTCAGATTATTGCAAATACTGGCAGGAAGTACAAGGAGCTCATCTGTGAGAGCTATGGTGGGTACTGTGTATGATGAGGTCTTCCTAGGGCCCTGGGTGAAAGGCCAGCAGCATCCACCACTGCTCTGGGAAAAAAACATCATAGAACCGGTTGCACAGGAAGCATTTTGTGCTCCTATTCATGTAGCCACTAAAAGACCTGGATTTATGATTTCCCTGATTCATCATTTGCTCAAATTTCTCAATGGTGGTTTTAGAAATACTTCTCCTTTTTAAACATACCCTCTTCCGTGCATCCATTCAGCAAAATTTACTGAGCTGTTGCCTCAAATCCTTTGTGAAATTGATTTATGAATAACTATAGAAATAAAATTGAAATGAAAGTATCGAATACCTACTGTGCACTAGATATATGCTAAGGTGCTAGGGATACAAAGATGAATAAAATACAGTCCCTGCCCTCAAGGAGTTTACAGTCTGGTGAGGAAGGTATATAATCCAATCATTTCAATGTAATCTACCGAGTGCTGTGATTAAGGCATGGAAGAGAGATGCCATCTCCCATGCCTCCCTTTTTCAAAGCATTTCCCTCCCTGCACTTTCATCATAGTTCTCCTCTCTGTCTCCCCCATGGCCTCTCTGAGCCTCAGTGTCTTCATCCATTAAATGGGACTAACACCTCCCTCTCAGTATGGTATCAGAGGTTAAATGAGTTAGATTTGTGAAAACATTTTGTAAACTGCTGAGCACTAAACAGCATTTATCATACAGCACTAAAAAATGCATGTTTTATTTGTACATTTGGCAGAGCCATTTTAAATTTTAAAACACAGATTTTGACATGCCTGTGCTGAAACAAAATCCTCCATCCATATAGAAATAAGGTAAACAAGACAGTGAGAACGTGAGGACCAAGCTTCAATTTTGCTTTGGTTGAACAGGCTTGATTGAAGAGATCTTAGTACTATTCATATCATGTAATCTTGAGTGAGTATTGTTTTTATAAATCCTATCCAATTTAGCATTTCCTCTCTTCTTTGCTCAGGTGTACGATCCATAGCAGAATTTTTGGCAAAGTCTAAAGCAGAAGACACCCAGGAGGAAGTGCAGGTTCTGTTGGATTCTTTGGTCCATGGTAATCCCAAGTACCAGAATCAAGTATATAAAGGTCTAATAGCTTTGCTGCCCTGTGCATCCCCCAAAGCTCAGCAGCTGGCCCTGCAGACTCTCAAGACTGCCCAGGTGAGCCGAGGCTGCATGCTCCTGTGGTTCTGATTCAAATGCAGTAATCTTACAATTACCTTCTGCAGTTACTCTCCACACAGGCATGAGAAACAGAGCTCAGCCTCCCACCGCATGTCTGTTGTTCAATCAGCGTTACTTCCAGAAGGCCAAGGCAGGGCAGAGAGTTCATGTCTCCCAGCAAAGTGATTTGTCCTGTTTACTTACGGATCAGAAGAACGTTGGCAGACTTAAAAGTGGTTGAGACAAGCAACAAGGATGATGAAAGGACCGTAGAAAAGATTAAAGGAGTGGATTTGATAGGGAAAGAATCAGGGTGCATTTGTAGACAGCATGTAAGTGAAGAGGCCAGGTCTGCAGTGCTTGGGAAAGCTCCTTTTTTGTTGCTGTTGTTGTTGGCTTCTGCCCTTCTCTCAGACAATGCCCTAGAATGTGAGTAAAATCAGATTTGGAGCACAGTGATCATATGGAGACACCGTGCCTAGTAAGGAGGGGACAGAGGCTCAAAAAGAGGTATTAAGATGAACCATCAAAAGCTCCCAAAACTGCTCCAGAGAATGGGCTGGAGGCAGGGAGAAAATTATAGGATCAAAGAGATGACGAGACCTGAGGTAGAAGGCATGAGACTTAGAGGAGTAAAAGAAACGGACTAAAAGATGACACACAGCTTTGGGCTTGGACAGCATGGTGAGTTGTGCATCACCAAGAGAGAATAGGAATAAAGAGGAGAAATCAGTTTGATTTGGGAGGAGTTAGGTTTTGCCCTAATAAACTTGATGGGCCTTGGTAGTTCCCAAGTGCCTATCTGAGCAGCAGGCCAAGCTGGTTGCAGAAGATGTAACTGGGTCACTTGTTTAAAGAATATTGAATCCCAAGCCTCCCTCCTATAGAATCTGACAGCTCTCGGGTTGACCCTTGGTAGTACTTTTCCTTTTTAAGCTCCCCAAGTGGCTCTGATTCCTTGCTTGACTGAGGAACCACCGCTCAGGACAGCCAGTAGAGATGCCATTGGGCAGTAGAAAATAAAAGTCTGAAGCTCCAGAGAGAGGCCTGAAGTGAAGAAGTCAGTTTGGATTTCATGAGCCTCTAGAGAAGTAATAACTGAAATAGAAGTAAATAAGGTCACAGGGTAAGTTACGCCAAGTCAGAAGAGAAGTAACACCTCCAACACTGAAGTGGCAAGCTGAGGAAGCAAAACAGATCAGATTGTCATCACAGTTTCTACTAAAGTGCTTCCTGCATGCCAGGCGCTTATTTACACTGTCTCTTTTAGTCTTCACTGCAGCGATGGGGGCAGATATTATTATACCTATTTTAAAGGTGATAGAACCGAGCCTCAGGGAGGTGGGTTAAGTGACTCATCCAAGGCCACACACTAGGTAGAAGGTATTTACTAAGTGCGGATTTAAATCCAGCTCTCTCCAAAGTCTTTATTCTTTCCACAGACTCTGCCACTTTGAAAAGGAGCAATGAAAGCGACAGAATGAAAATGGGGGGGAAATGGGGCTGGGAAAATCAAGGGAAAAGAGTTTCAATAAGAAGGACTTGATTGGCTGAGTCAGAAACAACAAAGGGATGAAGTAAGAGTAGAATAGAAAGATGGTCCCAGCAGGAAGTTTTGGTGCATTAGGAGACTGTCCTATGGCAGCAGCCTGTAAAAGGATGAACAGGGGATGAAAAAGGGGCTTCCCTTGGGAAGCTTGGATGTGAAGGGTAAAAACAGCAATAGCAAAGGAGAAGACAGAGCTGAAGGACAGTTTTGTTAAATATGGATGAGCTTGAGGATGTTTAATGTTAAAGGAAAGGCACCAGTGCGTGGGTGAAGTTTGAAGAGGTAGAAAAGAGAGGTTGACTGCTGGGTTGAGGTTCCTGAGGAAGAGGAGATTCTAGGGTCTTGGATGAATTCCAATCTCCCTTCCTCAGGTCCTCCCTCCCTGCAACCACGGTAGCAGATCTTGTTCCTGCACCTCTAGCAGGTGGCCAGCTGGTCTCGACTAATGTCTCCTGAGCTACAGGCTTTAGTGGCAGCCACGGTGGATTCTCAGTCGGATTCTTTGCTGCTCACCTCTGTCACTTCTCTCTGTTTTGTGGGGCTGAGACCCAGTGACTCGCCACTGCCCTCCCTCCCTGTCCCCCATTCACCCATGCACCGAGCTGTTTGGAGCTCTGCGTTTCATTTCTTCCAGGCAGACAAGATCTAAAGAATAACCACCTTGTCCTGTTGTCTGTCTTGGCAGTCAATCATCGGGACCACACACCCCAGCATTGTGGACTGTGTGCTGAAGGTGCTGGGCACGATGCACCTGGAAGTGCAGTATGAAGGTAAGGAGGCCCACTCCAGATGACAGAGGGTGCCCATGAGAGCTAGGCCCATCAGCTCTCAAAAGCTTTCTCTTGCCCACAAAGAGCCATAATTATTGTTGAATGTTCAAGATGGCCCCTGCAGAATGTAAGGTGCTGGATCAGTATCCATCAGTGAGTTACGCAGAAAATGACAGCCAGGTGAGCTTCAGATCAGCCCATGGTGCTTGATATTAGAATCTGCCTGGATTCAGAGCTGGCTCTGATTCCCTATGTTACATGGTGCCTCCCCTCCAAACAGAAATCACCATGAGGAACGTCCTTCTTCTAAGAAATGAAATTGGATAATGGTATTATTAATAAGTTTGCGTTTATTGAGTGCACCTATGTGCCAGCCACTTTCCATACCTCATTTCATTTAATTCTCAAACTAAGCATGAGAGTACAAAGCCCGGTACCTATTAGGCATTCAAATGTTCAAATGAGTGAATAGTGGAAATAGGTATTTTTATGTTTTTCAAGATAAAACATTGAAGCACAGAGAGATTAAGTATGCTTCCCAATGTTACAGAGCTAATTGGATCCAAACCAGTTGGACTTCTGTGTCTGGGTTGTTAAGATGAACCGCAGGTCCAGGCAGCCTGGGAGGGACATAAGGAGCAGGAAAAGATCAGCAAAGGTCTGGAGGCTCACTTCCAGCTTAGATGATTTTGGCAGCAGTGTTTAAACTGAATGTCATTCATATTATTCCTTCAGCAGCATTGTCAATGTTGTGTTTGTTTGACCCTTGCAGGTCCATTGTGCATATGTGGGCCTTCTATGTTGAGAAGTAATGCTATGTTAGAATCTGTTACCACCTGGAGCATAGTGTCCTTGCCAGGGAAGAGTTGCCAGTGAGGGTATGGACTGGTAGAAGGGCTTAAGTAAGGGTCAGATCCAGAGGCAGAGGGTTGTCACTGGCACTGGAGCAAAAGAGACTGGATTAGGTGGCACTGAGACCTTACTTTCTCCACTCCACCTCCATGCAGCAAATGTGACCATTCCTACTTATCTATCACTTCTGAGCTTACGAATTTCTTCTCTAAGGCCTTCCTTGACCCTGCCTTCAACCCCTGCCTGAATGACAGCCAGCCCTCCTTCCTTTGAACCACCCTGCCCCACCTCCCCTCCAGGACTTCCCTTCATTAGAGCCGTTGCCTCCAAAATGCTGTATATCCTCAGCACAGCCCCTAGCACATTTGTGGAATGGATGAGTGAGTGAGTGAATGCCACATATACCTACTACATTAGCAATTACTCGCCTGTATGCCTGTCTCATCCGGACCTCTGAGCAACTCCAGGGCAGGGACTGGGTCTGATTCATCTTTTCCCCTCAGGAACTGGAATGTAGTGGGTGCTCAGTAGAAATTTGTTGAATAAATTTATGGAAAAAATAGCTTATGCTGATGAATTCCTCCAGAGTTGGAACTGGCCCCAGTTTCTTCCAACATTGTCCCAATTTAGAACCCCTTTGCATTTATTCAGTAACAAGTAACACTGTGGCAGAGGC
Source organism: Mirza zaza (assembly GCA_008750895.1). Lineage (NCBI taxonomy): Eukaryota > Metazoa > Chordata > Mammalia > Primates > Cheirogaleidae > Mirza > Mirza zaza. Next base: position 2,514 of record VSMD01044920.1, on the reverse strand, counting down.
AGCAGGAAAGCGATGCTTTGTCACTGCCCTTTTGGTTTGATGTATACTCATGTGATAACAGTGAAACTGTGCACATCAAAATAATTTCAGGTATGCCAGACTCATAACAGGTGCTCAAGAAATGTCTGTTGAATGAACCAGATACTTCAAAATAGTCTTCAGGTTGGGCATGGTGGCTCCCACCTGTAATCCTAGCACTTTGCAAGGCTGAGGTGGGAAGATCCCTTGAACCCAGGGGTTCAAGACCAGCTTGGGGGCCGGGCACAGTGGCTCACACCTGTAATCCTAGCACTCTGGGAGGCTGAGGTGGGAGGATCGCTCGAGGTCACCAATTCAAGACCAGCCTGAGCAAGAGCAAGACCCTGTCTCTACTAAAAATAGAAAGAAATTAGCGGGACAACTAAAAATATATAGAAAAAATTAGCCGGGCATGGTGGTGCATGGCTGTAGTCCCAGCTACTTGGGAGGCTAAGGCGGGAGGATCACTTGAGCCCAGGAGTTCGAGGTTGCTGTAAGCTAGGCTGACACCATGTCACTCTAGCCTGGGCAACAAAGTAAGACTCTGTCTCAAAAAAAAACCAGCTTGGAAAACATAGGGAGGCTAACTTCTACAAAAACTAAAAAAATTAGTCAGATGTGGTGGTGCACACCTGTAGGCCCAGCTACTCAGGAGGCTGAGGCAGGAGGATCACTTGAGCCCAAGAGTTTGAGGTTGCATTGAGCTATGATGATATTACTGAACTCTAAAAAAAAAAGTCTTCATGTAACCTGGAATATAGAAAATGTCAGGAGTTGGCCATTTTTTTAGTGTAAACAGGTCCCAAGGCAGGATTCTTGTAAGGGATGTGGAAATAATAAGTAAAGAGATGATATATTATAGACAGAGAAATGATTGAGACCGAAGACAAAGAGTAGTTTAATAGATGGGGGAGTCACGGGGTCTTTAGCTTTTCACAGGCTGAGACCCCAAGTGAAGTCTCGCATTAGTATTTATTGGTATAGTAAATAGTTGTCTTTTGTTAGAGAATTATGTATATAGTTTACTTTTTGAGGTTTTATGGGGAATTTTATTTAATTTTGTCTATAAGAATAGATGGTTATATAGTTTTTTTGAGATAAGTTAAGTTTTAAGTTAGAAACAGACCTAGCTGAGCATACGAATTAAATATAAAATGTATAAAATGAGAACACTGAGTCTATATACTACTCTAATCTACTTTTTCTAAACACAGAGACATGTAGTCAGGAGTGAAGCAGGAATAGCCTTGAAGTCTAGGATAGTTTTAGCTGCACATTATCTGCTGGGCATTTTAATCAGCTTTTCCACCAGGGGCCCAAACCAAGCTTTTGCTTTCCAAAAAAGCTCAAGGTGATGACTGGCAGTAAGAGAAGAAACATTGCTTTGTAAACATCCTCTGACAATGTCCCCCTTGTTGGAAGTAGCTTCTATTTTGTGAACTAAAAGTCCATAGATTTCTTTAAGGCAAAGACCTGCAAAACCCCTGAAACTTTTTACGTCTCTCAGCCTATTTCCCAACAAGAGAATTTGTATGTAATGACTGTCCACTAGGGCAACTGTTTCCCGTGATCAGTGTAGGCTTGAAGTTAAGGGACAGAATAAGGCACACATTCAGCTTCCACTGAAACTCCTCCCAAGTCAGGGGAGGAAAGTTCTGACAGGTCTTAAATGTGATCCTGACCATGGGTGACTGGAGAGGATCAGAGAATAATTTCTTTGAGTTTGAGTACACAAAATTGCAATGGCAAGGTGGAGCCCCACTAGGTTGACAGGAGACTAGAGAAGCCTGTGACCAAGAGAAGTCTGGACAACAGTGAAGAGCAGAGTGAGTGGGTGACATGGACTGATCTGAAAAGGACAGGGTTTGTCTTTTTAAACAAATATTTGTTGGATATCTGTGGTGTTCTAAGAACTATGCCCAATACTGGGGTTTGCTTGTGTGTATTTGTTTGTATTGAGAAGAATGAATGATTTGGATGAAGGGTCAGGGCAATGTCCACTCTACCTCCCACACTGCATGTAGGGGTTGGGGGGTGGTTGCTGACATTCTTTCCCCCAGGAAGGCTGCAGGGAAAGTGGAATTCCCAGGGAAGAGTCCAGTGAGAACGGGAGGCAGAGAGGCTTAGGGTATCTGATGATCATTTGCTTTGCAGGGGGTGGTGTCAGTGATGGAGGAGCCACCCGCCAGCCTCACCTCCCTTGTCATCAAGATCCCCATCTTCCCACCACCATATCTACCAGTCTGCCTGACCCATTCGTCACGTTAGTTGCATTCTTTGCACTCCTTCCCATCACAACAGAGTGTCCCTGTTCCTATCACAGGCCATATCTTCTACTTATTCTCTGAAGCACTTTCCCTCTAAGACTTCACTTCTGCAGTCACCCTCTCCCTTTTTCTCTGCTGGTTCATCTCCATGACCTGAAATATGCTCTGTATCTCCCATCTTAAAAAAGAGCCTGTCCTTGGGAATCTATAGATTAAAAATGTTGTCCCA